>VZTU01002533.1:16870-27187 GCA_013400835.1 Zapornia atra | reverse complement strand
AGGGGCGGCCCCTTCGCCGCGGCGTGGCGGGACGCGGAGGGGGGCGAGACCCGCCTCGCCTCGGGTGAGCTACCTTGCCTGGCCGCTGGCCGGGGCAGCGGCCCCAGCCCTCACCCTTTGGCGGCACCCAGCCCCCGGTCCCTCACGGGGACCCCTCCGGGGCAGGGCGGCTCCCGCGCACCGCGCTTTGCTTCGCTCCCTATGCAGCTGGAGCCTCGCTGCGGCCACCGTGCGGGCAGCGGGCGGAGGAGAGAGGCAGAGGGTCCAGGGGGCGAGGGTGCTAAGCAGGCTCAGGCCGGCCTGTACACCCACCCGGTGGTGGGTGCCGGGAGTGGGCGCAGGGTCAAGCTCTCCCGAGCACTGGCCGCGCCCGTCCCTGCACGCTGGAAGCTCGGAAACCTCGTTTTTATACCCGTTAAAACACTCGTCTAACCCTCCTGCTAAACAGCACCCCCGTGGCCCGGTCGGTCGCTGCCAGCGTGAGCAGGAAGATTGAGGTGTCATATCTCGAGTTAGAAATCTCACGGCCTTAGCCTGAGGTTGAACAAAAGCTCGAGGCTTTTTTTTTCCCCGAGTTCAGCAGGGGAAGCATGAAGCCGTGTCCTCGCCAGCTGTGCTGCTGTGAGATGGACGCCCACCCAACGGCACCCCCAGACAGGACGCGCCACGTTGAATGGCGCATGTCTACTTCCTTTCCTGCTGGGTCATTGCTGGTACAGGGCTCAAGAAAATGGGAAGCCTGGGCGGTGCCTTCAGCTAACAGAAAATCAGCATTTTGCTGAATTTTAAATGAAAAAGAGGATTATGGAAGGTAGCCGAGATGCATTTTAGTGTTCTCTCTTGGGTGTCTTGAAACTCTGGGTGAGGATGGGTATAGGGCCCATCGCCACTCTGAGAGAGAAGAGGATGAAATGTTCAAAACCGAGAGGCCGTCTGACCCTCCATTTACACTGCTTTTATCTTAAAGTAACTTTGCAGTGGGGATCACAGAATCGTAGGGGTTGGAAGGGACCTCGAGAGATCATCGGATCCAACCCCCCTGCCAAAGCAGCTCCCTAGCTCATATTGCACAGGGAGGCGTCCAGATGGGGCTTGAATATCTCCAGAGAAGGAGACTCCACCACCCCCCTGGGCAGCCTGTCCCAGGGCTCTGTCACCCTCACTGTGAAAAAGTTCTGCATGTTGGTGCGGAACTTCCTGTGCTCCAATTTGCAGCCATTGCCTCTTGTCCTGCCCCCAGAGACCACTGAAAAGGGGCTGGCCAATTCGCCCTGCATCCCATGCCATGGTATTTATAAATTTGTAAAATCCCATCATATTTATAAACACTAATTAGGTCCCCCCTAAGTCGTCTTCTCTCTAGACTAAACAGTCCCAGCTCACTCAGCCTGTCCTCATATGGGAGATAAGTGGAACTGTAAAACCTAGGATAAAAGTAGCCTCCGAATGAGTGAAACGCAACATTTTTAAGGAGGAAATGTGATGTAGTTTTTATCATCTCTCCCTTACTGTACCCAGCAGAAGTTACTGTGCAAGGATTGATGTTGCTCAGGCCAGCAAAAAAAATATTGTATCATCTTAGAGCAGTCAGCATCTAGGACAAATATTACCATGACATTCAGAGCCCTCCACACCTTATCTGCTAATCTCTTGTACCGTGACTCCAAAATGCATCCCAAAACCTGCAAAATATAGCGGAGGATGTGGAACAGGCCTGGTGCACGAATTCTCTTCTTGCCAGATGCAAAGAGATGCTCTGTGTACTAACAAACACTCCCTGCAGCTCCCTGTGCAGGACTGAACTTCTAGTCAACACGTAAGCAAAATAAAGCCTCATGCCAATATCGCCAAAAGAGGTTGTGTACAGAAATACAATTTATACAGCTTCGCAAAGGAGGCTGAGCATGTTGCTCTGGTGTTCAGTGTATGCTGCCTTGCCTTCTAGTTGCTTGCAGTGCAAACATAAAGCTCTTCGTTATCTGCGTCTTGCTCTAAGGGCTAACTGGGGAAGCACACCAAACTCCTACCTTCAAGGCCTCTTTGGTTCTGGCCACAGAGTACATCCAGCAATAGGTCTCCTTCTGCAGACATCCCTCCCTCTGCAAAATTGCTGACCTCTGCGTCTGAGGACTGACCAAACAGCCCATTTCTCAGGCTTTATGCTTAAAATAAGCCACATGTGCTTCACTGAATGGCTGACTTAGTTAAATTGGTGAGGCCTTGCTTATTCTGTTCTAGAGAACAGTGATGGCTCCTAAGGCTGCAGACTCCTCTGCCACAGTAGAGGTATTCTGCTTCAAATTCTGCTTATTCTAGGACCTGGGCTGGGCTGGGCTGGGAGGCTGCACCCCACCTGTCCCAGGGACAGCCACTGGAGCCCAATTCTACAGACTCTTCCCTGCCTGCATCACTTTTCTTTTTGTGCTTGCCTCCCTCTTCCCAACTTGCATTGTTGAATTTTGTACATACTTCTGAGAGCCACTGAAGCAGCTTTGCACTGAGTATTAGTGCATGAAGTTTTGCACAAGTTGCCCAGTTCTTGAAGTGGCAAAGTATTCTCAATTCCTTTCAAAGCCCCTGAAGGCTTTGAATAGGAGCTCAAAGTATTCTCAATTCCTTTCAAAGCCCCTGAAGGCTTTGAATAGGAGCTCCCATCTCCAACCCATTCTTCCAGAGATACCCGTCAGGCCTGAGGTTGGTGGCCCTGCCTTTGGCAGGGGGGTTGGAGCTCTATGATCCTTGGGGTCCCTTCCAACCTAGACTATTCTATGATTCTATGATACTGGAAGAGTTGAGCTCCTACCAATGTTATGGAAATAGAAAGGGACGCTACAGGTTTATTTTGTAATGCTGCAGAGTACAGTATAATACAATAATATAATAAGCAGACCAAAAACCAGTGCAATCACTTCATGTTGGAACTAGATGATCTTCAAAGGTCCCTTCCATTCCATTCTATGATACTTTTATAAAAAATAAGTAGACGACAGCAAATTGTCTTGCTGTGTTTTCTTGGCTGTCAGTCCCATAGTTGGTGTTTTTATCTTACTGTTGTTTCCCATGTTTTATTTTTCAGGCACTGAAGGAAGAAGGGCAAACAAGGGAGTCTGCCTGTTAACGTTAGACTTTACAAAACGTCGCTGCCTAACTCTGGCACTCCAACCAAGATTTCTAAAAAAGCCAAGGAACCAAATTGAGCTTCCTTGGCTATCCTAAGCAAGCTTTATGTATTTTGGCAGGGTGTATGAGAGCTGAAGTTAGAATGTGAATCACACCAGGACTTGGTTCCACACACACAATTTAAAGAGCTCTCATTTGGGCAGAACACTACCTGAATTAACGTACGGTTGCTTTCCCACTACAGTTCATCTGCAGGTTTCTCTCCTCCTTATTTCTTACCTGCATGCTAAATTTCTTTGATTTTATGACTCCACAGAGAATCTGACAAAATACTACTCAGTAAATGAGATTTGGGTTTTATGTTTAATTTATTTGGCTTAACTTTGATATTCTCCCTGTTTTGAAACTTCAGGCCAAATTAAGGTTTGAGTTGATTTGTTTATTTAATGCATGTGGTTACCTTAGCTTGGTTCTGATGTTTTCTTCTCAAAAGGTAAAGAACCTTCCACTTACAAAGTAGTAATAGGAAGCATTAATGTTAATATGCATTTTATCCTCAGTATAATACTTGATATAACTGCTTTTCTCATTATATAGTCAAGTCAATTTCTGTACTGTAACTAAACATTGACAAAATAAAAAGGAAACACTGGGCGATTTTTCAAAAGGCTTTGCTGAGAAGGTTTCCCTTTCTGGCAGGTTAAGGACATTTGTATACTGAAACTGAGTTTGCACATTTGGATTTTAGTTCTGCTTTTCAGTTTTGTTTCTATGCATTATTTAATCTAAAATCTACTGATCCTTCTGCATTTTGTTTGGTGGTCTTCACAATGAGGAAATGGCAGATTCAAGGGCAGGCACCTTCATGACCCTTGAGAGGAAATTCCCATTGCTGTTGCAAAAAATGAGCAGTTAATTGTGAAAGGTATGCAAATAATACAATTGAAGGTAGAGGACAGTGACCTAAATTCGGGAATCTACTAGTCACATATTTGCCTATATTAAAATAATCACAGGTACTAATACTTTCTATATTGTGAGAGTGAGTGGGAAAGAAGGAAGGGAGAGAATCAGGGGGGAAAAAAGGAAGGAAGAAGGTTTTAATCCCATCTGCATGGATAGGATAAATCCTATAAAATTTTGGATAAGAAATCAAGAAACCACAATTATATATCTAAAGCACATTTTTTCCCAATCACATTATGTTTCCTTTCTTTTCAAATGTGATGTTTTTGAGATACAGCAGTGATGTTACAGAAAAAGAACTGAGGAATATATGCCAAGAAAAAATATAGTTTGCTCTTCTCTACATTGAAAAATGTTCATAATCTAAATTAAAGCGTCACTGAGGAGGTTGATTTAGTATCAGAAACACAAGCCCTGGGCCCTAGATGATCTGTGTCACAACCTTCCTATGTAAAGTTGGACAAGACAATTTCCTCCCTGAACCCCATGTTTGTCTCCTCTCTTTGTGAAAGAAGCAAAATAATTTACCTTCCAAGGGAAACTCTAGGAATCCACACCAGTAAAGACATCATATGCATGGAAAATAAAATCACAGGATTACTGGAAGGCATGCATGCTGTACAGGTAACATCATTACGGAAAATAATGGGGGTTTTATCCTCAGCTTATCTTAACTTCCAGAGCTGATGCATATCAACAGCTATGTTTTACCTAGGATGTATTTTCTTTTAACTTTAGTTTTTATAAAAATTTATACCATGGCATCCAGCAGAATAACATCTGCATGAATAACTGAGAAGAAAGGGAGTTGAACAATACCAGTCTCCTGCTTTTCCTTCACGGCTGGCAGGTCTGTGGGTGGTGCTGTCTGGCTTGTGCCATGCCGAAGCAGAAAGATGCAGCTGGATGGTGCTGGCCAAAGTGTAATGTACCTGGAGCTGGTATTCACTGGTATATTTGCACCTGGGTTTTGGATGCACACAAAGAGTGCTGAGCACAGAAAGGCTTCTGGGCAGAGAGCTTTGCCTCTAGTCATTTCGGGATGGGTTTAGTGTATCAGTGTATCTTGCCAACGTCCAAGGCAATGCAGAATAAGGAAGGCATAAAGGTATCTCAAAACCATGGTAGGTGCCTCCATCTTCTGTAGGCATGTGTTTTGCTTCATTGTTACGGTGCTGCCTGTCTATGAAGGCAAGAAAAGATTTGTGGGAATGACAAGGGGGAGTGTGGCTAATGCTGAGGATTATTGAGGGAAAGAGGTTTTACTATGGAGGGTGAGAAAAGATGCGAGGCAGAAGGAAAGAGGGAATAATATCTTTTTAGATAAGAGAGTGTAGATAATTCTGGAGAGAAAGCTGATAACAGCTTTCAAGGACTATGCTGTTATAACTGCCCGTGGATCTGCTGGATGGGGGGGAGTGTCAGCTGTAGCCGTAAGTGATATGTCTGTGGGCTTCAGGGAGAATGTTACTTTGCTGGAGTACCGCTAATGGGTCTGAGCCACTTGGCCAGAGGGATCATCCTTTCTGATTAAATGCCGGAGGTATATGCAACACCTGGGCATCTCTGACCTAGCAGTGCTCTGGTACTAATTAATGTTTCCATGCTATAGCATGTTATAGCCAACACATTCAGCCTCCAACTAACCAGGGTTGGAAATTTAGGGATGGGTTCTGACTATCATAACATGGTCCTTCAATTTATTTATTTCTGTTGATTTGTTTTGTTAACAGGACCAGCGAGTACAGGGAGGAGTAATGCTTTTTGAGTGGAACTGATTTACGGTGGGGCTATATGATGTTAAAACAGAAGGCTCCTTCCAGTGCTTCATTCTTATGTCAAACTAGTGAAGAAGTGTGGTGCCCATTGTTACCCAGTGTTTTTAAAAGTGACCTAAGATCTTGACTTGGCTGTGTCTTCTGTCAGTGTTAATAATCATTCAGTGGAGGGACTTAAGATCTAGAGCAAGGTGGGAAGGAAGAGCGATTTTGATCAAATGAGAAAAGGGCAAACATTGTATGATGTGGCCCTTCCTGTATGAGCCAAAATACAAAACACAAGCTTCCATATCAATTAAGTTCCTCAGTATTAGCAAACGTGCCCTGAGTAAATCAAGGACAAATTTCATCTGTCTCATATAACTGTGACAGTAGAAAAGGAGAACTACCAAGAACCTGTCCTAAACTTCTCAGTTTTCCTGTTTGCACCTTTACACCTGCAGAGGAGATACTCATTTGAGGTCTTACTAAACCGTTTCAAACAGAATCTGTTGGGTCAGCATGTTTGCTATTTGAACTGCCTAAACCAGCCCATCTGATTTGAATAAGGCAGCTGTAGGAGGGGATTGTGCAGGTTTTTCTGATGGCAGATCTGAAGGAGTGATAAATTCAAGCGGAAGGTTGTGGTGGTAAACAGCTGGGTATGGGCCAAGAAGTGGTAAAGGAAATGGTGGCTGACCCCCCTCCAGAGTCTGGGTATGTCTCCATTAGTGCCTTGTCGATGTGGATGGAAACTGAGTGAGGTGCATACATCCCTTTCACAGAAGGCTTGAGTGTTTCTTAATTTACCTTTTCATTATAGACTCATCAGCTGTAATTAAGAGAGTCTCAACACAAAAACACCATAGTACTGTCTTACATCAGCACAGCCATTTGCAGAGTGTCTAGCCATCTAAATCCTCAATATTTTTTCATCTCTGGCATCCTTCCCTTATTCAGTCTTGTCCTCACCCTATTTGTTTCTAACAAACGTAAGAAATGTAATGGATTTATAAACAATCTTTAACAGTAAGTTTAGCAAGAGCCATTTTAAACTAGAGCTTTTTGCACCTGCATTTGAGAAATGTTCACTGAGTACAATTTGAAAAGCCTGTGTCATTCCTTTAATGAGAACCTTCAAGTCATAGAAAATGCATGCTAAAATTAATTCATTGAATTTATTTCAAATTAAACTTGGAATACTCACACAGACTTGAAAAAAAACCACCCAAGTGCTCAAAATTGGTGAATAAGATGCTGCAATCTCCTCGGGGATAAGCAAGATGAATGACTGCTTTATAGAGTAGTCATCTCAACTTTAATTATAGACCCGGTGGAAGAGCTGTCGTAGTATTGTCACTTATTGATATGCTTTGGGATTAGAAGAGGTTCTGAATGGATCAGGTACTATTTTTTTCCACCATCCATTTCTAATGCTACTAATTTTGGGCAATCCAACTGCAGAGGTGTGTAAACACACTCATTTTTATTTACAGCTCTGGCTTTTGGTTGTGGTTGCTAATCTGATCACAGCCAGGGTTTTGTAATCTGATACAAAGATATCATTCGGGAAATAAATCAGATTACAGATATATGCCACTGCAGCAGACAGATACATCTATTTGTTAACTTTATGAGAAAGATACTAAAGGCTCTTATATACACAGGAACAAGCCTTAATTATATATATCTTCGACAGTATTCAAATACTTTCCTGCTAATCCTGACGGTTGTTTACAATAGGAAATGTTACTTTTGCTTGCCACTATACCCGCTGGATCTAAACTCAGGCAATGGTCTAAATCCACCCTATGGTACTGTAACACTGACATTGCAGCCTTTACTTTCCAGTGTGTGGACTATAAGACAACAGCACACCAAACATGCTTCCCAGGGCAGTTTGGGGAAAGGATCCTCATCAGTCTCTCTCTCATGTGCCAGAAATTCCAGCTCCCTCTAAGCACCTTTCCTCCCACAGCCTGCAAGTCCTACCACCCTGCTGTCCCACCACCCTACAACCCAGGCGCTAACTGTGCGAGTGATCTCATCCGAAACACCGACTGCAGCATCCGGTTGTTATCAAGTGCACAGGCCGCCACATACCCAGTCCAACAACTTAAAATGCTCACCTATGTTAGAGGAGGGTCCAACGTGTCTGCAGAAAAGCATCTGGGATTTCTCTTGTGTAATTAAAGACAACACCACACCGGTGCTAGATAGCTTACTGCAGACAGATGCATAGGGTTGAAAGTTGATTTTGGAATAGAAAAGAGAGTTTTCTAAGTGTGTGTTCATTTCAGGGGCTGTGTAACTAAGCACCTGTCTATGTATCTACTGCTCGGATCCTGACCTTCATCTTTTGAAATACTATTGGTCAGAGAAAGAAAATGAAATGTGTTTTTTCCTAAAGTTAAGGATCTGTGCAATTACGATGGGATGTTAAGGGCTCCTCAGGAGAAAATAACTTTGCAATTAGCTGTGTGTAAGAAGTCAATGAAAAATGTTAACTCCGCTCAGGGGGTAACCTGGAAACTCTTCTGGTGTTCAGACCAGTCTTGATCTCTCACTGCTGCTGCTTGACCTTTCCTCCCTGACTCCATGGCAGGCTTCCACAAGCAAGTCTTCAAGGAAAGGTAAAAGCTGACCCAGGTTTAACTCCTTATTCATCATTCTGGCAATTGTTTTCAATTTCAGCCTCACTTCCCCCTTTTTTGTTTGTGCTGAAGAGAGTTTTGCATGGAAACAGGACATTGGAGGCAGACAAGGTAGTCCAGTCCACAGGGTATTCAGTGCTTGAAGGCTGCAGACCACAAGCAGATTTGTTTTTTCCTTCTACAGTTATGTAAGAGGAATCAAAAAGATAACAGAGTGGCAGACGATCTTAGCACATACTCCTCCCCCCTCCATTTCTATAGAGAATATTTTTCAAACTTGTCTGGGTATCAGCAATCTTGTAATGAGCATTAAAAAAAACCAACTCCCTTTATCAATATGACACCATTACTTAGTTTGTTTTTTCATTGGTTTTAATGAAAGTCTGGTTAATTAAGTTAGCCAGATTAATTAAGCTAATGAAATTAACCAAGAGTTTTGAGTCCAGAGGCTACAAAGAGTTTTTGCCAAATTATCTCCTCAGTGTTCCCACTCTGAGGTAATCGAAAGACCCAAGATATACACTACCTTTGCCATCAGAGAGCAATGTAATTAAGTATTTTAATTACAACAATAATTGTTTTTAATTAGTGCCGTGCACTAAATGCAAGAGCTTGTCTTTCCTTGAATGCTGTTGAACAGTGGGTGCCTGTAAAGGAAACAGGGACAAACCCTTTAATTTTATATGAATTTGCTTGAAATTATTTCTCCTTTATTTTCCCTAATATTTCCCTTCACTGTTGATTCAGAGGAAGATTGAGTTGTCATTGTCCCTGATGATTCACCAACAAATTTAGCCAGAAGAGCTTGTTAGTTGATGGTTGTACCTCCAGTATATCAATCTGGAATACCATTTGGAAAGCTGGTCTCCAGTCTTTTTACTGTTGCCACTTCTGCAGTAAAGAGTCTTAACAGAGAGACGACTCTGCCTATTTTCCCTTCTCTCCTCTCTTGCTTGCTTATTCTCACTTTCTCTCCTCTCTCTTTCCTCTTTTATCTCTTTTCTTCCTGTCTTTTCTGCCTCCTTTCTCCTTCTTTTCTTCTGTCTTTACTCCTTTCCCTTTCCCTCCTTTCTCCCTCTATTTCTATTTCTCCTCTTACTTTCCCCTTCCTAATCACACCATATTTCAGGCATGTTTTTCTTAATGCTTCTAAAAATGTTGCCTGCTCCTTGCAAATTCCCTCTCTCCTGGGAGATTTCTGCACTCCAGTATACGAGCATGTTCCCACAGATTCTCCCTCTGTTCCTCTACTTTCAGTCTGGGATGCTGTTCAGTGGCAGATCTGGGCAACACACCCATGCTGCCTGCCAATTTGCCCTCTTGCTCGCATTAAAACTGCATGGAAATGTGAAGCCAGAGGATTCCTGATTGCCAGAGGAGAACAGGGATGGGGGGTTCTATACCTAAATGAAGATTGGTAGAAGTAAGAAACCTTGGTGTATATGAAATCAGTCAGCTTCCCCATTTAAAATGCCACTGAACTTAATTATTGTTTGTGGAAAAATATTGCTTCTTACTGATCTTGTTACAAATACCTGTGACTTTTCTCATCATCCACATCAGGGATCCATCCCTTTTGTTCACTGTATCCTCTAACTTCAGTAATTCACCACATAAGCTAATGGCAGACTTCCTATCCAAATAACCTTCTAGGTATTGAAATGACATCAGTTATATGAAATGGAATGAAATGTTTACCCTGCAGTCTGAAATTGAAATAGAGTTTAAATTACTGAAGCATACCATCTTTAAAACCTTCTATGACTTCATCTACATGAAAGGATACCAGATACATTTTTCCTTTTCCTCTCCTCTCCTCT
>VZTU01002533.1:0-16482 GCA_013400835.1 Zapornia atra | reverse complement strand
TTCCCTTCCCTTCCCTTCTTTCTTCTCTTTTTTTTTTAATATTCTTGTTGAAGTATAAGAGAAGCAGATCCTCAGCTGGTGTAAAATGTCATAAGTCTGTTGTGGTCAATGACACAATAACAGTTTACCCCAAAAGGAAGTCTGAAATAACACATGTTGGAAAAAGTGCTAATCTGTGATAGCATAAATCATGTGATAATCATCCAAACTTTACCCTAGTGAGAACTGGTTTTCTGCATGAGCACTTTTGTTAAGTGTTTCTGCATATCACAGAATCCCAGAATCCCAGCATGGTAGGGGTTGGAAGGGACCTCCAGAGATCATTGGGTCCAACCCCCCTGCCAAAGCAGCTCCCCAGCTCATATTGCACAGGGAGGCGTCCAGATGGCGCTTGAATATCTCCAGAGAAGGAGACTCCACCACCCCCCTGGGCAGCCTGTGCCAGGGCTCTGTCACCCTCACTGGGAAAAAGTTCTGCTGCATGTTGGTGCGGAACTTCCTGTGCTCCAGTTTACAGCCATTGCCCCTTGTCCTGTCCCCACAGACCACTGAAAAGGGGATGGCCATTTCCCCCTGCATCCCATGTCTAAGATATTTATAAACACTAATTAGGTCCCCCCTAAGTCTTCTTTTCTCCAGGCTGAACAGTCCCAGCTCACTCAGCCTGTCCTCATAGGGGAGATGTTCCAGGCCCCTAATCAACTTTGTAGCCCTTCTCTGGACTCTCTCCAGGAGGTCCCTGTGTTTTTTATACCAGGGAGCCCAGAACTGGACACAGTACTCCAGGTGGGGCCTGACCAAGGCAGAGTAGAGGGGGAGGATCACCTCCTTCGACCTGCTGGACACACTCTTCCTGATGCATCCCAGGATCCCATTGGCTCTCTGAGCCACCAGGGCACACTGCTGGCTCATGGCCAACCTGTCATCCACCAGGACCCCCAGGTCCTTCTCCACAGAGCTCTTCTCCAGCAGGTCACCCCCCAGCCTGCACTGATACAGTGGGTTATTCCTCCCCAGGTGCAAGACTTTATATACTCAACATGTACAAAAAGTATTGTCTTCCAAAAAAAAAACACCAAAGCAAACAAGAATTAATAGGCACACTTGCAGTTAGGTCTGGATTCAAAGAGACAGTGCAGGAGTTAGATCTGTTACAGAAGCACGTGGAGGCCAAACAGAGGCTCAAAGAACAAAACAAGACACACTTGCTTTTGAGACAGGCAAGAGCCATAAGAAATACACACTTTGCAGGACTGCTCTGGATTAACATAGCTTGCCAGCCCTGCTGACTCTTCCTTTAAAAGAGCAGCACTAAATAAAGTCTCTCCCTTTTCAAAGTACTTAGAGTCTCTTAATCCAGGCAAAGGAAAACAATTTCCAAAACTGACCCACAGGTGATGCAGCTCAGCAAAAAGTCAATATTTAACAGCTGTGTTCAAAAGTCTCCTGGGGTCATTGTTTGCCGTGAGTGTTGGCAGCCACCAGGCTGGGAGGGGCTTCAAACATTTTACAGGTCAGGATTAGTAATTCAAAATGATCTCTGCAAATTGGAGAGATAGCCTGGGGGGAAACCAGAATGAAACTCAAGAAAGGAAAAGAAAAAAACCCACATAATTTGTTTGGCTGTAAAACCCATGACTAGAAAGATGATAGAAGTTCCTTGAAAGTAGGTTCCACGTGTAACTGAAAAAAAAGAAAGCCAAAACAGTGTCTCAGGGACAAGGCTGGGAGAAACAAGGTGACCCATGGTTTTACAGAAGAGGATCTGTGGGGTATCCTATCACGAGATGGAATATGAGTCAACAGCATCACGCTTTTGTCAAAATCTCTTGGAGAGGAAACTTCTGTGTAAGCAGAATACTGTCTGCAAGAGTATGAAGCAATCCTTCTGCTTTGCTCAGCACTGACAAGGCTGCAGCTGATGTGCTGCCCCCATTTTTGGGCATCACCCTTTGGGGAGGAGGAGAACCAGTGGAAAGCATCAAAAACTAGAATGGGCCTTTGGAGACAAGACTAGGTTAATTAGAATCTGTTTGAATATATCCTTCTCTGTAGGAAAAGAGTAAAGGATAAACAGAGAAGGGTTGCAATGATCTTCGACTGTGGAACAGGAAGCTGTTTGTTCCTCTTGTCTGTAGTTGATTGCATGACAGGAAAACTGCAGTGACTCAGGCTCAGATTTGACATTAGGAAATGTCAGGAAAGTGAAGTCTCAAGGGGTCAACCACTGGGCAGCACTGAAAAACATAAACCTAGGTCAGGAATGAGTTGGTCTTGCCTTGGTGGTTCCACAACATCCCACCAAATTGGTGGTTGATGGTCTGATTCTGTCTTGCCGAAAATTCACTGGGCCTGAGCAGATAGGAGTACCGAGTAACTGGAAGAGGGGGATGTGTGTGTGTGTGTGTGTGTGTGTGTGTGTGTGTGTGTGTGTACAGGGATGACACCATTTACTGGGGAAGATGTGTTATGCATTCGTGTTTTTTATCTTCTTCAGAATAAATTCAGGCCTGTGATGACCTAGTATCCTCTGTGATGTTAGGATGGCATTTACTTCCATCTCTAACTCTCTGTCAGTGCCCTGTATTTGGGATTCCTTCTCCCTCCACAAACTGTTATTTTGGCAGGGGGAAAAGGCGCTGGGAAATGAGGGGGGGGTTCTCACTCTCTCATCCTATTGGGACATTCTGCATTTTACAGGGATTAGGGAAAAAGCTCTCACAGGTCACCCCAGGGACACTGACCTCACTATTACCACTGTGAGAAAAGGGAAGGTCCCTCATAGTGTGATGGTTACAGAGGCCACTAAGCTTGAGCAAGACAAAATAAGGCCAACATTTCACAGACAGACCTTTTTCAGTGTATTGCCTGGGAAAGCTGATGAGAAAACATCTCACTAATACATATTTATTAAAGGCAGAAGAATTATCTTCAGATATGAAAGACAGCAATTACTGAAGCATTTTCAGTATCAATTACTGATCCTCTTTTAAGTACATGTTTAAATGCAACACAGACTTTATGTCATGTATTAATCAGTACTTTTTTAATTGACCCAAACTAGTCAGCATTTAATGGGTTTAAGACAGAGTAAGACTTGAGACTTGCTGCAAAGAAGTATCACTGTTCTTGGTGTACTGGAGGGTTTTTTTCTTTCTTTTTTGCATTGTTGTTAGGTATGGTAATCAATGTAGAAAGTTCCTTCACATCAGTCAGAGATCTACAGAGACTGAAAATCGCAGTCACAACCAGAAATCATAGAAAATAGGGCTGAACAGTACTTTAAGAGGTCCTCTAGTCCATCCTCTTTCTCATAATGGATGAACAGCTACAAGTAAATAATTCTCAAGAGATTTTTGTCTCTCCTATTTTCAAGAGTCATCAGCAGTGGAGAGTCCTTTACCTTCCAAGATGAGCTATTCCTGTGCTTTATTAATCCCACAGGCAGAGCCTGAATGGATAAGCTGAAGTAGGTCTTCTCTGGCTATTTAGGAAACTATCACTAAAGGTCATTCCTAAATAATGATTATTCCTAAATAACCATCAGACTGGTTCCAAAGAATGTTTATCAATATGGTGATAGGTGCTTTATATATAAAATATAACCTGTCCATCCTGCTGTCTGAGGTGTCTGCTGGAAAGTGAAAGTGGAGAAAGCCCCTGTGTATGAAGTTCATGGTCCAGCCTGTGAAAGTAACCATGAAGGTGGGTGGCTGAAACACATTTGCTACTGCTGGAAGAGGGGCTGGGGTTAAAGATAGGGATGTTTGCTTCTTCCTAACTCCAGCATCTTCTACCTAGAAGTGACTGTGTGTACAGCAGAATATTCTCTCAGCCAGGAAGAACAACTTGCCAAAGTGAGGATCACATCTGTAACTAGTTGAGCACCAGGTGTGTTTCTCTCAGGTGCTTGAAGTCTGGTGTAGGAGGAGGGAGACTTACGACTAGGAGGAACAACTAGAACAGAAACCAGTTTGGAAACTGTCCCACCAGACATTTATCTTGGTGCAGAACGGACAGGAAAACATGGTACCTACTGGTAAGTGTTTTTAAGCCTCTTTATGGAGGGTGAGCTTGGCAACTTCCCCTTAAGCTTCACAGAAGGCTTTGTGAGTGCAGCGATGATCTGTAGTTGCAACCACAAGCTGGCAGGAGAGGTCTGAGCTGTGGTGAGCCTCCAGCAAATGCTCACTCTCACTGCCTCTCTGCAGCAGCCAGCTTTTCCCTTTTCTTATTTCCGCCTTCCCAGCATCCAGACACCAGGTTATTTCCCTGAAATACCATGAGTGGCTACATATTTGTCACAGCCCACACCTCACACCACCTGTGTTCATTAGCTTGTGCACTGATGCCTTTCATATTCATACTGATCTTATGCTGCCTTGAAAATGTTGTTTTCCTTTTATGTGGTGCACTAAGAGCTTTGTCTGAGTGTTTAGAAATATGTTTATTATTATAGCAAGATGTTTCTGGCTGCTTCTGTCAGAGCAGGTGCCCCTTTACAGACAAGCACCCTGCTGTCCACCCCAGGGTTCAGCCTTGAGGGTCCCAAGAGGGTCCTGGTGTTCAGTCCAAAGACCCAAGGCTGTGCAGTGAGAAACCCATGTTTCTCACTCAGAGAAGTCCGTGAGAGTTTTGCCAGCAACAGGGAAGATGTGGCAGCAGAAGCCTTCCTACACATACTTAAGGGACACTTAGAGCATGTCCAGTTAAGTAGGTCACAGCCCCTACTATTGCTGCTCTGCTGCCTCCAGTACCTGGGGGTGAAGCCTACAAGGAACCACGAGCATCAGCTGCCCCTGTGCCTACGTGGGATGGACGTGTTTGGGGACCAGTATTTCATCCACCAACATTGATTTGAGAAGGGTTGATACTGCACAACTTCATGTCAGCTTTTGAATAGTGAATGATGAGGATCAGCACATAGGGGACTCTTGGTGTGGATATTCTGACTCTGTTTTCCTACAAAATGCTCCACGTGCATGTGCGCACACACACAAACACACACACACATATAATTATAGATTACATGGATGTACAGATATAAATTGAACCATATATCATGACAAAAGCAGGGAAATATTGTAGCGGTTGCTAGCATAGATAATATATAGCCAGGAGCTCACTGCAGATATTTTGCTTCCTATTTGCAATTACGTGGATCACATCCCTTCCCACGGGCTGTTATATAACCCTCCCATGGCAACTGCAGCAGTTGCATAGGAAAATAATGGTAGGAAAATGTGTATATTTAGCTGTTTTGGTGAAAAGGGGCATATTCCAAGGGTAGTCAGATACCTCCATGCCTAACTCTTTTAGTACTCCTGAATACTAAAAAAAAAAACCCAACCCAAGTTTGCCGTTGCTTGGATCTCCCTGAGCTTAGCTGGAAGCTCTTTACTGGCTGGACACGAGTGCTTTGGATTTGGGAAATTTTGGGGGGAGCAATATTTGCAGTCTGTATTTTAGCCACTGGGTGCCGCTACCAATTCAGCTGACAAAACCAGTTTCTCCAGTAATTTTAGCGGCATGTCTTGTTTTAACTCAGACTGTGACGCTGGGTTTTGTGGGGCTGCCTGTTGTCCACTGGTTTATAGAGTAACCCTTTTCTTACCAATGGGCTTCAGTTCAGCTGTAGCCAAGATGTTTCATCACAAAAGAATGGCTTTTTATTCAAGTGCACAAGCAAATGGTAAGCAGAATTAATAATAAAAGAATCTAAAGGAGAACTTTAAAAGGTATTTCATAAACATCATATGGTTATAGAGCTTAAAAAAATTTCCGATTTGAGATGAAGCTGCTGAAAGTGAGCTATCTGTCTTTGCTCTTATACAAACTCATGAAAAGTAGTAATGAAACAAGGTGATCAATTAAGCCTATTCCAAACTTGAAATATCTCCTCCATCATCCTTAGAAAAGTGCTCTTTTTGGTATTTTTTAATCAGCTGCAGATTCTTTCAAACTGCTTCCTTGTATTATCCTTACTGTTTTAGCGATCTTTGTTCTGTCAGGAACTCCTGGATGTAAAAGCAATACCATTCCAGTAGTCTAATGATACATTCAGACATGGGAACATTTATTTGCAGCCCTTGGTGGTTAGGAAAAAGTGTATTTTCTAACATGGGAAAAACATACATCTCAACATATGCCACTACTTACTGAAAAGCTCGTCAGCATTCTGCAGCAACTTCAGGTAGATGGAGAAAATGCAATGCCATCAAGTCATCTCTCCAACAGCAGCTGGGTATATGCCAGCTGGAAAATCACTGACAGAGCGCTTGCCTGGGTCTCCTCTGAGAGGCAATGACAAAAGGCAGGCAATGTGGTGGGAATCCTGTGTTGGGTGACTGGAGAAGAAGAGAGATGTGGGTAGCAGCAGCGTTCAGGACGAGTGGCAGGAGTAAAAGGAGCAGGATGTGGGGAAAAGGGGGCACAGGCATATAATTTTACCAGTTTTCAGTGAGCCTTTCTTCGCAGCTCTGCAGGTGATAGACACCATGTCTTCTTCCTGGAAAACATAAATTTTTCCTGGAAATCATAACTTCTTGAATGCTGCTGGCATCTGGCCACGTCAGGTATAATTTCACTGATCGTATGCCTGAAATCAATTTGTGATAGTACAACATGGAGGGAGCCAGAAAAATAACCACACAGAGCCGTTCTTGATTGTGAAGGGGATTTCATATTTTAAACAGAAATTTGCCTCTATTCATAGCCAGTTGCTTTTACTTGCCTGATATTAGCTCATGCAACAGTGAGTTTCAGGCATGCATTTCAATGTCAGGCCTTTGAAAAGAATTTTATATTTTTCTGTTCCTTATATATCACCTTGCTTCACTTCCCTGTATTCTGCAAGATCCTGGATTTAAAAAAGTAAATAAAAGAAATTAAGGGCGACTTCATGCCATTTCCGTGCAAGGTACAGGATTGATGTTCCCACAGGAAAACAGTCTGCTCAACTCCCTAAATGTGAGCTCAATAAAAATCCCCAGATTCTCATTAAATGGCTGGAATGTGTCAGACTGCAGAAATCAAAACACTCTGCTGAAATCGTTCAGAGAAAGCTCTGGCAGTCTCCTTCCTGCCTGATGTGCGCGTGAATGTGTGCATGTATGTAGGCACAGACGTGCTCCCGCCCTGCTCCGCGGCCGCTCAGCTCGCCCTCGGTATTGGAGCTGAGCAGCCCATGGCTGTTACCTCCTTTCAGAGAACATGAAGCAGTTTGGTCTTTGCTCCCCACCAGGAAGAAAACACCTTCCAAAACACCCAAATGCCCTTCTAAACAAATTCATGTTGCTCCGGCCAGTCCAATCACCATCTTAAACCTCTTTTTTTTCCCCTCTAGAGAGGTATTGCAATGGAGTTTTATTTGCATAAGCTATTTACTCACAGGTTCACTAATGTCACATGAAGTAGTAATTGCTGTCCATGATGGCCCCCAAAACCTCATATGTCGAGGCAAGCAGCTTCTTTTCAAGCTCTGGAGACCGCTCCAGTGCTGTGCATCTTCTGTCTCTCTTGTGAGGACTTTGGTACAAGGGACCATTTCACTGGCAGCTAGGGTGGGAGCTGGGAGGGCACTGGCAGTGACTAGAGAAGAAGATGCAGTCGACCCTATTTGCAAGTGTAACTGGCAGTGTGATTTCCCAGGCTGATAACCATGTCCCCTCTTCCTTAATAAAGCTACCTGTTTGCATCATTTCTCACCTGCCTGCTTGCAGCAGGTGTAAGGACAGGCAGGGTCACTGCTTTTAGCTTTTGCAGATCTCAGGACGTGGGCTTAAGCTGCTAAGCCATTTGATGGATGACTGACAATAGCATTCACAATGGTGGGAAAGAACAATATTTATTTAAAGAACTAAGCTGATGAAGAATATGGCAGATAGAGGAGGAGGGAGTAACACAACCCAACTGCTGTGGGACCTGCTGGCGGATAGCTGCAGCTAAATCTTAAGTACTTGCACTAAACAGAGACAACTGGTTTTGTTCTTCAGAGTTTTTTCCTAGTTAGACCACTGGTAAAACTCTACTGTGCTTTTTAAAAAAGATCTGACAGGAGAAAAAAATGCAAATGCATGGAAGGAGGCCTGACTCAGTCGCTTTTTATTGGTGCCCCATACAGGCAAGCTGGCAGGAGCAGGAATCTAAGATTTCCTGGGGAAAAAAAAATAAAATTTAAAAAAAAAAAAAAGGCAGTATAATCTTCCTTAGCAAAGTCTGGAGAATAAAACAGTGAGAGATCTACTAAACTTCTCAGCAGGGGGAAGAGCCTGCCCACCTTCACGTGCACAGCTGAACAAATACTCTGCCTTTGCTGCAATCCAAAGATACAGTGCTATTAAGCTTTCTAAGCACGACACGGCAACAGCAGGCTTCAGCTGAAGCTTGCACAACTCTTGCAAAAAATCAGTGGTATTGCTTCTTGGCTAAAGCTGGTTTGGATATTCCTGAAATGCATGGAAGAAGTAATCACAGTCTGTCTGTCTTCTAAGGATCTTGTTCTGAATCGAAACCAAAGCCTGGGAAGAGGAAATGAGCCTGCAGGATAATCCCAACACTTCAAATGGTCTCCCTTACTCCTGTGTGGATGATCCCAAAGTTGGGGCCTGAATGTAACTGCCAATTAGTGGTTTTCGGGACAACAAAGAAGGGGCTCTATTTATTACAATGAGACTGGTAAGATCATCCCTTTCCCAGCTTTAAGTTCCCACCGGTCCAATAACAACCAATAACTGGGATTTCCATCACTTGCATCCTCTGGGAGACACTTATATATCACTGATTCATATTGCAAGTTTCCTGGATATGTGACTGCCGTACGCCTGGCAAATCAAAGCGTGCTGACAGCTTACTGAAGGAAGGGATACTGAGCAGAGACGGACAGGAATTTTTCAACAAAACAGCATGTCAACACCAAAACATTTAAAGGAAACAATAGGAGTGCCAGTGAAAGTTTAATGAGGAAGGTATTTCAAAGAGAGAGGCATCCTCTTCCGTTTGATGGGTGCCCCATGGGGAGGGATGTTATCTAGCAAGCAGGGAACTACTGCTCACTGAATTTGTGCCCAGGAGTCTCCCTCTGACCTGACCCAGCAGAGCTGTTGCCTGCCATGTAAACTGTGGGCAGGCTCCCTTTAAAGTGGGTATGCCAGATGGCATCCTCCCTTCTCAAATTGGAGATAAAGTGTGTTGGCAGAAACTCCTGGGGAAGCAGGAAATGTCTGCACTATGCTTCCCTCTCCCTTCCCAGAAGATCTCCTCACTAGCTCACTGCTTCTTGAATCTGCAGCTCCCAGCACCCACCAGCATCAGAACTCAGAGCTTAGTTTTCTGAAGTTACAGAAACATCTCTGTAGAGTTGAGCCTTCTGTTACCACCCTTTTTTTTCAAGCACTTCAAATCTCTGCTTACAAAAGCAGTAATTATTTTGCAGGTCTACTTTGATATGATACAGGTGAATATTAAAAGTAAACTGTTTTGATAGTACCTAGAAGCAAAAAAGACCCCAATTCTTAAAATATTCTTTTAATAAAAAACTTTCTAAGTTTTGAATTACTTGCAGGAAGTTTCCACAATGAGGTATTTGGGGCCCAAAGGTTACATTTGACAAAAAAATAGGAGATAAAGTAGATGTAGCGTTTTGGTCCTGTGCCAGTGATACTACAATCGTGCTTCTAGCCCAGAACTGCTTGCTTGATTTCCACAGGCACCATTGGAGAGGAATGGCTAGCCTATTCCCTAGTGGAAAGACCAACTTCCATGTATTAACTAAAGCACTCGCAACAGGTGTAAACAACTTTCCATTAGAGGTAAAGTTCCCAATACATTAGACAACATCACACTTTAACCTTCCAAGATCTAATTTAATTCCTAGGATCAATAGCTCATGTTACTAATACATTTTGCCAAAACCCTGGGATCATGTCCTACATATTACAGTAATTCTTTCCAGAAGAATTTCAATTTGTAAATAATGAAGAGCTCATACAACTCCTTCTGTTAGCGGCGCTGCCGGGCCTTTTGCCAGTTTGTAAGCTGAAGAATTTTGGTGTTTAGTGCTCCCATCTGTTCAGAAAGCCTGAGGGTGAGTAGTTATCAAAAGCAATATGTGGGCTTTTTTATTCCATGTCTGAGATTTTATGACACACTTTGTCACAAAACAGCCCACTGGGGAGAAGAGATTTCCCTCCTCCTGAGTCTCTCTGCCCAGGGAACCTCTGAAGTCCCACGTACTTGATTTTTGCCCGGTCTTGATCTAAACAGACTGAAATTTGCACAAATATCAAATAATTCCCATCCTGATGCCTCAGATAGAAATACAACCAAGCGTTTCAGTTACGAAAGAATTCAAATCTCAGGCATGTATATACTCAGCGCAGAGGAATTCGATAAACACAACTCTGTTTGAACGAGGGCTTTGAAGGCCGCCCTGCTGTCAAGGTATAAGGAAGTTTTTGTTCCCCAAAATAAACACTTCAGATGTGCCCCTCTGCCCATCAAGGTTTGGAAGGTGAGGGCTCCTCTCCCCAAGGGGAAGGTGGGCTGTACATGGGGGGACACAGGACTGCAGGCAACCTGCCTGCTCCAGGGGGATGGGCTCCTTGCTATGAGCCTGACTGATCCAGTCCCAGATGCGGCCTTCTCGCTGGGTCTCATATGGGATGCCTCAGCCCTCCTGGCTTGGATGTACTCCAGCATAAAGGTTATTTTCCACAAGTGGCCATTTCATTAGAACTCAAGACACCTTAGGGGAGGTAGTGTGGCAGCTCTCTACGTGCTATGTCAATGTCTTCTGTCCTCTGTCCCACCATAGGGACACCCTCCTCTCTGGCTGAAGGTGCTCTCTTGCCTCTTCCCTTGGGCCAAGCTGGGTTATCATTTGCATTGCACCTCCTGCTCTGTCTGTAGAGCGCATACAAAGATAAAGGTTGTCATCAACATCCTCTGGGGCTTGTGGCACACCCTACAGAAAGCAAAGGTGGGAAATTGTCAGTCTTTGTAGAAACCTCAGTTCATCAAAACAAGTTACTGCACCCAGCGATCATGTACTCCAGTGTGATGCCAAGTTACAGATGGAGTAATTCCTCCCTCTGCTTTTTATTTCTTCAGGAAGGCTTAACTGTACAGCTGTCACAAATTGGACAAAACACGGGAAAACCTCTGAGGGGCCTTAGGTGACAAGTAAATTTTTAACTGTTTAGATCCTACAGTTTGCAGACACCAGCTTCTTACTGGTTTGTTCTTGGCCTTCTTTAAACTCAGAAGATTCACTGTCTAGATAATCATGAGCAGGATCCTAAATGTTTACTGAAGTTTCTGATGTGTTGGTTGTAAGTGTTAAGTGTTGTAAATTTTGATAGGTTTAGTTACGTTCATCTGCTAAAAAAATGATGGTTTCATATAGCTGTGTTTTAGCGCAGCAGAAACCAGACAAAATCCAAATGAACTCTATTACTAAAATTAAAACCAGTACTAAGAACTCACGATTCAAGAAAGCTTCACATTTGAGGAAGCCCGTCATGGCAGTCACAAGGTGAAAAAGAAGTGTCAAAACACAAGCTTGAGAAGGAACTCCAAGGAACCCTTTTTGAACATGCTTTTATCTCCAAATCAGCTGATTTCCATATTCATTAGATATAGTCTGTAAATATAACTCTGCAGAACTCAGACTACCACATTCAACTGGTTTCACATAACTTTGCCTGTATTTAATTTGTGATATCATTACAATCATCAAGCAACCTTCACTCAACCCTGCACACGTCTATTGAACAGTTGAAAGTCAGGGCAGCTAGTCTCATTAAAAAAACCCTTGTCAGTTAAAAGTGTCAAAGCTGCTTTTCTTTTCCTTAGTCACAATGCATTCCAGCCCTAACGAACTGGCACAGCAAGAGGTTTATTACCCTCCTGCTTGGTTAAGAAACAACAGGAGTCTTCCCTGTCGATGCAGATCATCTAAAAAACATTCTGCTTTGTATTGGTTATCAGATCTTCTAACACACCACAGCTAATTAGGCCTTTGCCTTCCAGACCCCAATTCTTCTCTTACTGCTGCCCTTCAATTCCAGTTTTGGTTGGTTTATGTACGTGCAGCTGAACAAGCCTGGTTATGTTAAATTTCCCAGCTTAAGAAGGATTGTTTGGAAAGCAATGAGGAGAGTCTAAAACCAGTACCTGAGCAAGATTTAGGCACTTATTTCTCTCTTTCATCTAGATGAGAGGCCCATATTTTAAATATCATTGAAAGCCAAGGCCTAAGGGCAGGAAATTGTACATTTAGAGTTTTATCCTCAAGCTGGTAGAAATCATTGTAACTCCAGCCATGCGTGTGGCTGGGATAATGAGTAACACCACAGCCAGCAGTCGGTGGCCAAGCCATCCCCGGGCGCGAGAGGCTGCTTCTGCTGCTGTTCTCTGTTCAAAGGACAGTGCCTGGCACAGAGCTGAGCTCTGCCTGTTCTCCTTGAAGATGCTTGTCCATTAGCAAGGAGAGGTGGGATGCAGGCAAAGTCACTGCGTTCTGCAGGGTCTGGCAGCCCCCAGAGCCCACTGGCTGCTGAGGATGGCAGGAGGAGCTCCCACATGTCTTCTGGGAAGCAATGCTCTTTGCATCTGCTGTGGGTGTGAAGGGCAGGGTCCAGGAGATAAAGTACAGGCTTTGACTCCTTGCCACCACAGGGAAAGCTGGTAGGAAAGCAATCAAGTATCTATTTTCCAAGTATGAGCATGGTACACCCTCATCGAGGACCCAGTGGATGAATTCATGCTTGCCATCTGTGACACTTGGATACAAATTCTCTCCGAGACTTGTGGGCATTTGAAAAACTGAAGTTTTTGGTGTGTTTTTTTCCATTTGAAGATGAGCTACAGGAACACAAATTTTGTTTAGTTGAATACTAAATTAAATGCACATGATTTGTTTGTCTTCAGTGCCGAAAATGCCAGCTTGAAACTTCTGTTAACAGCCACAAGGAGACACAAAGTTGGAGTTCGTATTTCCTAGCCACTGCCCAGACAGCTGCAAGCTCATGCTCTGGGATATCTGTTTTCAAGAGTTTCTTTGAAATCTTGACAACTGGCCTGATTATTACATCATAAGAGGGTGCCAGGCTGTGCTGGAGGATGCAATGGCTACAGGGACATTCTGTGGTGAATGGCAGAATTCCCAGGGGTCAACCCATCCAGACATGTAAATCCAGCAATGGCTTTATCTGCTCAAGTGGAGGTGGGCTACAAAAGCCACATTTAAATCAAAGTTTTATCCTCAAGGCTGCTGGAAAGTTCCAAATTAAACCCCAACTTCAACAAATGTTTTGGAGCTCAACAGAGAGTCCAATGTGAGGTGGAACAATACAAAGTTTGGTTTTAAAGACCATAAAGAAGGAGAACTTAACACACAGAAACAAATTAGTGACACCATCTTAGAATAGATTTTTAAAGCAGCAATGAAAGGGTCACCACCAATTAGAAAATGACTAGAGATTTATTGGAAAACTAGAGAAATTACTTAAAACCACTTTTAGATTTTATCCTTCTCTGCCTTATCAGGTTTTGGGGTGGAAGCATGATATTTCCCATTGTTTTAAGAGGCAGTTCCCTGAGCAGAAGAACCGATGAGCTTTGATTGTTTGTGCCTCAATGACTAATGGCATTCTGTGCTTCATACAGCGCAAGCTCTGGTGGAAGCATTTCCTATGACTGCAGTATTTAAACTTAACTTCTCCTGGGTGGCTTAGTGTGTAGCAGTAGTGTTCAAAGTTCATGCTAACAGCCCTATCTTAGGTCTTTCTCCTTCACCCATTCACAAAAGATCATGAAACCTATAGGAATTTAATATATTTAGGAACTATACATCTCTGATATGGCTGCAACTGGCCAAAAATCATCAAGGAGCACAAGGAGACAGACAGAACTCCAGGTTCTGTAATCATGTGAAAAGCCAATTATCTGTAGGAAGTTCAACTAAAAATAGGTTCTCTGTAAGCTGTTGCTGTTTGACTGTCCTACCCAAGCCACAGAATAGCCTCATTAAAGGGCTACGCTAGGAAATATGAAAACTTACTTAAAAGTCAAGTCAAAGGTCCAAAACACACTATATAACACTTGATTTTTGTCCCCAGGGTAGTCATCCAGAGTGTGGCTTGTCACTGCTGCAAGTTTGGAATAATAATTGTGAAATCACCCTGTCATCTCCCTCTCTGTGCTTTTGTTAAAGTTCCCTTTGTCTTCCTTTCTTCAGGGCTCACATATACATCTATAAATTCTACTGTCTGTATGTCAGGGTTGGAGGAATGGTGTGCCAGTGAGTTATCAGACACTGTGGAAACACCTGGGAGTGACAGTGCAGGAGCTAGAGCTACTCTTGGAAAGGTGCAGGGATCAAGAGCCTGACTGAAGTGCATCTAGAGTAAATGCACACAGCATGGGCAACAAACAGGAGGAGCTTGAAGCAACTGTACAGCAGGAAGCCTACGACTTAGTTGCCATCAGAGGAACTTGGTCGATGACTCACACAACTGGAGTGCTGTGATGGATAGGTATAAACTCTTCAAGAGGGACAGGCAAGGAAGGAGGGTAGTGGGGATGGCCCTCTATGTTAGGGATTGTCTTGATTGTCTGGAGTTTAATGATGGCAATGATAAGGTTGAATGTTTATGGGTTAGAATCAGGGGGAAGGCCAACAAGGTGGACATCCTGGTGGGATCCTGGCCAACCAGGATGAAGAAGGAGATGAAACCTTGAGGCACCTGGGAATAGCATCATGATTGCTGGCCCTTGTTCTCATGGGTGACTTCAACCTACCAGATACCTCCTTGATAGGCAACACAGCAGAGAGGGGTCAATCTAGGAGGTTCTTGGAGTGTGTGGGAGATAACTAGGAGGGAGCCAACTAGGGAGGGCGCCCTGCCGGACCTGTTGTTCACAAATAGAGAAGGACTTGTAGATGAGGTGACGGTTGGAGGCTGCCTTGGGCACAGCAATCACAAATTGATAGAGTTCTCAATTCATGAGAGTTCATGAGAACTCTGTCAATTCGGGGAAGGAAAGAGGAGGGTTGGAAGAACTGCCACCCTGGACTTCCAGATGTTGGACTTTGGCCTGTTGAGGAGTTTAGTGGATAGTGTCCCCTGGAAGACAAAGGAGCTCAGGAAGGCCAGACCCTTCTAAAGAATGAGGTCCTGAAGGCACAGGAGCAAGCCATTCCCCTGTGCCAAAAGTAGAGCAGGCAGGGAAAATTACCTGCCTGGCTGAACAGAGAGCTTTGTCTGTAACTCAGGAAGAAAAGGAGACTTTATGCTTGCTGGGCAGGCAACCCAGGAGCACTACAGGGCCGAGATGAGGTTATGCAGGGAGAAAATAAGGAGGGTCAAACCCAAATAGAAGTCAATCTGGATACTGCTGTAAAAAAAACCAAGAAACAATTCTATAAATACATTAATAACAAAAAGAGGGACAGGGAGACTCTCCCACCTTTATTGGATGCAAGGGGAACCATTATGACAGAGGACAAAAGAAAGGCTGAGGTGCTTAATGCCTTTTTTGCCTCAGTCTTTAGTAGTAAGACCAGTTGGTCTCCAGATACCCAGACCCCTGACTGGAAAGATGGGGACGGGAAGTGGACTGAAGCCCCCATAATCCTAGGGGAATTGGTTAGTGACCTGCTCAGTCACTTAGATCTGCACAAGTTGATGGGTCCAGATGGAATACACCCAAGGGTACTAAGGGAGCTATCAAAGTGCTTGCCAAGCCACTTTCCCTTATTTACCAGCAGTCCTGGCTGACTGGGGTGGTTCTGCTTGACTGGAAGCTGGCACATGTGATGCCCATCTACAGGAAGGGCCAGAAAGAGGACCCAGGGAACTACAGGTCTGTCAGCCTGACCTTAGAGCTGGGTAAGGTGATGGAACAAACCATCTTGAGTACTGTCATGCAACACAATGCAGGACTCTCAGGCAATCAGGCCCAGTCAGCATGGGTTTATGAAAGGCAAATCGTGCTTGACCAACCTGATCTCCTTCTATGACAAGGTGACCTGCTTAGTGGATGAGGGGAAGGCTGTGGATNTTCTATGACAAGGTGACCTGCTTAGTGGATGAGGGGAAGGCTGTGGATGTTGTCTACCTGGACTTCAGTAAAGCCTTTGGCACTGTTCCCCACAGCAATCTCCTGGAGAAACTAGTCGTTCATGGATTAGGTGGTGTGGTGGTTTAGCCCTGGCTGGAGCACCCAACCTCGCAAAACCACGACAGGTGGGTATACTCTTTGCTGGGTAAAGAACTGGCTGGATGGCTGGACCCAAAGAGTTATGGTGAACGGAGTTAAATCCAGCTGGTGGCAGGTCACAAGTAGTGTTCCCCAGGGTTCAGTGCTAGGGACAATCCTCTTTAACATCTTTACTAATGATCTGGATGAGGGGATCAAGTGCACCCTCAGTAAGTTTCTAGACTACATGAAATTTTGTGGGAGTTCTGATCTGCTGGA
>VZTU01002532.1:0-88245 GCA_013400835.1 Zapornia atra | reverse complement strand
TGCTGATCATTTTTATTTCAATAAATTACCAATCTGGCACACACGTTGCATGCTGAATTCTCTAACATTTTTGAAAGAATACATGTTAATTAGCTGATTTGAATACGAAGAACAAAGGAATCCTAAAGCTCTAACTGAAGAAAAAACCCACCCTATGTCTTTTACAAATCGTATGGTCATAGTAGGCTATAACTAGGAGTTATCAGGCCTGGCAAGTATCATGATTGATACCTGACAGAATACAATACAGACTCCTTTTTACCCAGGCCTAGAGATTTTAGCCACTGCTATCAAGATTCCCAGTTTAAAATTATGCTGCCCAACCAGAAAATTTTAATGCCAGACCAACATTAGATTTTAATTTTAAATATATAGTGTGTATAACCTCTCCCCCAATATCTCCTACCTGATTACTTCTCTTCTATATGTTATTTCCTAGATGATGCAGAGGGTGGAAGAAACAAATGAGATAGCTGCTCAAAAAGCTTTGTGTTGTTAGAAGCATGTAAAAGAAAACATCAATTTACAGAAAAAGTTCTTTTCAGGATTTTTGAATCCAGTACTGGCAGTTAAACTCGTGTCATGTCATTTGAAGTAGAGTGGAAGAATCCAATAAAAATGGCTGTAGGAATATCCTAGTCCGAGTCAAGACCGAATTGAAATGGTTTATTTTCTGATGGTTGCTTCACAGCTTATGTAAAACAAAGTCCCACATAACTGAGGTGAACCCCTTCAAACCTCATTAACTGCCTTATCTTTAAGGAATCTCAGCAAGGAAGCAAAATACTGAATGAACCATGGAAATTCACCTATGCTTTATGCTCTCTGGAGCACACTAGCAAAAGCCCAAGTAAGACTGTCCTGTTTGTTTTCACCTGACTCATGGAAACTGGTGAAATTCAAAAATGCAGATAACTGATTGATTTTTTATTGGCACTTGATTCTCAAAAACCCAATGCAACTAAGCAATATATTAATGGTTTAAATATTGAGACCTGATAGGATGCTCACTAGCAAAATACACTGAGAACATTTATGTGAATTGTTGCTTTCCTAACATGGTCTTTTGGCATTAAAATAGTATTTGTTTGTAACTCTCAAGCGAAACACCCACATTACTGTTTTCATGGGACTCCAAGCAAATCTACTATACTGACCAAGAAAAAAACCTGTCATTCTTAAATAAGTCTCCTTTAGATTCAATTAAAATATATGCAGTTGTAAACGGCTTGCTTTATTTTTGCTAGTAAGAAAAAGAAAAACCTAAAGGGGGGGAAATGATCCTTATTGGAAAACAAAACACCAAATCAGAAGTATGTATACTTCTGTCCCCACTGATCACTTAAGTGATCTAGAAATGAGACGTTTGAGTTTTCTGTCAGCCATTCGCAAAAGGAAAACTAAGCAACATGCAGGACTAATAAAAAGAACCCCAACAGTGACACTGAAAACAAATATTCCTTCCTCATGTTTTATCTTTTATCTTTCCCTTTTTCTTTTTCTTTTTTTTTAAATACCACAACACAAGCTAAAAGAGTGGTTACCTGAAAGACTTGAGATTACCTGAAAGACTTGAGGGTTTTTGTATACTCTGTAGGAGGAGAATGAAGAGATGTAATGAAGGAAGAAAGGTGTTACGTAGGGAACATTTCAGGAAACTGGCAGGGTATAATGAACTGACAATAAATAAAGATGTATGGATCTACATCCCTCACTCACAAGGGAAGAAGAGTAGGCGTTAACAGGCAAAGATAGCCACGGGTGTCCCTACCCTGATATGTGACAAACAGGGTGGAGTTGCAAGGGGAGTAGCACGACTTGGGAAGCCAGTAGAAGAAAACTTAGGAAGCAGGGAAACCTGAACCAGTGAGCAACTAGGAGTGCTCAAATATGCTTGATCAACTTGTTAGAAGATGAATGTAAGACTTAGGTACTAAAGAACAGACATGATGTTTTCCAAGCAGAAGTACCTGCAATGAAGAAAGAGCAGCTCTGGACAACTGGCTAATCTGAGATTCTGGTTTTAGTTGGATTTATTGAAAGAGTTCCACAACAGGAGGAATAGCCTCAAATACTAACTCTATCTCAGACTCCTTGCCCTTTCTGATTAATATACACTGTTCTGGACACTCTAGTTTTCCTGCTTACTGCTTCTGATAAAGAAATCAAAATTTTGCAGTGCTTGAAGTTTTCAGAAATGTTTCTTCACATCCATAGTCTAAAAAAAAAGTCAAATCTCTGTCAAACATTTTCCAAAATCTGGGCTAATACATACTTGGTTCATAACGACAAAGCCTTTTTGATATGAACAAATTAATTCTGAAACTGAATAAATGCAAGACTAGCAACAGAAACTCTTTATAACAGTGGTTTAAAAAGGTGTTAAGTGTCTTATTGGATAGCCTGGGCATGCAGTGTTGGAAACATGTTATACTACACAGCATCCAAATCAAGTGCAGATTTCCATTAAGAAAAATGGAACTGCTTTCCTTCTTGACCACTACTGCAGAGATCAAAGAGGAATGGAGAATAAAGAAAACTATGACTTGTGGAACATCACGTCACAGGGTCTGCAAATAATGTGTTTGCACTTGTCATATATGTTATCCCACATATCGCTGACAACTGCACCAAAATTTTCTGTTTTCTTAGACAAAAACTTGCCTGCATTATATTTGTCAATATGACTACACATATTGTTAATAAATAATTATGAAGTTGTTCCTTTTTAAAGCAGGCTTTTGGATGTAAAAGTGACATAGGAGAGTTTGTACATGCTGTGAGAAAAGACCACATCATCTTAGGTTTTTTCCAGTTTTACCTGCCATTTCATCTCAAAATGCAAGGCATCATGGTAAGAAAGGAATGGCGAGTGTTAGAAATCTAGAGTGAAACTGTGTAAATAATGCTCCTATTTTGGACTACTTCCTTCAGCAGAATTCCAGAATAAACTTCGGATCTGGTTTCTTTTTTTCCTCCACCAAGGGCCGTTCAACTGATCAAGGCAAAATATGGAGAACAATCTCTCCAGCACAATGTAGCTTAAATATGTTCTGTGATTTAGTGAACAGGGAGGTGGATATATAAAAACAACATTAAAATGATCTTGAAGATAAATGCATTGAGAAGACAAAGCCATTAAAAACTTATAGAAGAGAAACTAAATATGAATCATAATATATTCAAACATCCCACACACGAAGGGGCTTTAAAAGGATACAATATATTAAGTGCAGGGATATTTTGGAGCCATCAACAATTTGTTATCAAAACTTTGGAGAGTCTTCGAGTTGATGCAGTGCATTCAACAGAGATGGGGGTCCAACTGATGAAGAAAAACCACAAAGGCAATACTATGCATATTTATCACACTATTGTGCTCCAGAAAAATGTTCTTGAATTCTATCACACCAATTCTCACACAGTTCATCTCCTGTCCAGGAGGTTAAATCTTATGAAGATGCAAAATGCGTTTTCAGATTCTCAGCAATATTTGTCAAAGCTCATGGTATACAACAAAGTGGATGTAAGTGAAGAACAGTGACACTCAGAAAAAAAGGAATAAACTCTTAAATATTCCATGGCTGGCAAGAAGCAACTTTAAGTAGTGAGGTAATTACATACTACTTATTAATAAATTTGACATTGAGGAATGTGACTGTCAACACCTAAATATCATAAAATAGAATACTGATATGGGTGGTACTTCTTACAACCCTTAACTTCCCTGATCAATAATGGAAAACACTGATACAGAACGCTGAACTCCAACTAAAATTCTCTTTAATAAGTGAGCAATTTCTACTGCTAACAAAGAGCTTAATATATTTTTAATATTGCAGGAAATAAATTAATTTTGAGTTTAAAAATGCGTTATGTATACCTTTTACATTTATGCATGAAAACTAGATCTGCACTTGGAAGCATTTTTACTTGTGCAGTTTTAGGCTAGACTATTAGACGGGGCTTCCTAAATAAATGGGGAGTGTTTTCAAACAAGGTGAATATGAGCTCCTCTAGCAGAGACATATATTCTCAACCAATAAATATATTCATGCCTTTGCGTTATGCTGCACTATGGCATAAATGTTTGATAAGGGCCACTGCATTTCTTGAAAATGGTCAACTTACAAAAGCATAGTATACCTGAATGCTAATGAATGCCAATAAAACATCGCGCTACTGCTCACACTGTTCCATGTGCAAGTGAGGGAGTAAACACAGTTCATATGGACCAATCAGTGGTAAAGAGTAATACAATTTTTTTTCAGTTCTGAAGTTTAGTACATTAATATAATCACTATACTAATGCTTTATTAACACACATAATGGCAAAGATAATGTAACCATGTCCTTACACATGAGCTTTTGTAACATGCTGTTTATTTCACATCAGTATGTGGCAGCCTAGTTCTTCAAAACCAGCTATTGACTTCAGTGAAATTTAAGGTCAGAAATCAAATCTAATGCACAGCCAAGGCAAAACAGACTACAATAAATGCAAACATTATATATTATAACACTATTCTTAGTTACTTAATGTCCTAAATCTCATTTAAACTGACTGGAGTTCTGGGCATATGAGAGTTGGGTCCTTACTTTCACTATTCAGTTAACAACATACAAGGACATTACGTTGCCCAAGACATAAAAAAATTATAAATCATGAGTAACAAATCTGAATGGCTACTCATGGCAGAGGATGCTCAGGCCAATGAGAATAGTATGGAAGAGCTCCCACTGATTGTAAAGAATGTTGGCGATCAGATGGCTTAATTAGCCTGCACGGAAGTGTGTGCTATTGAGACCAGACTGCTCCAAGCAAACCGATTAAAAGTTCAAATATTTTATGCTCCACTTTATTATGTAGGGAATACCTATGCACAAACATACAAGGGGCAGGTTTTACAGTGGGATTTGAAGTCCCAGCTTGTCTATAAGCTTTCAGTGACACAACTTTCCCGTCACACAGATGAAGCACTCCAAACCCTCCTACCCACTCAAGGCTACCTTTCTCCTAGTTCTTCCTGACTATAGTCCTTTCTTTTCTCACAAAGCTATTGATGCCTCCTGGCTCCAAGCTACTTCCAAATATTCTCCAAACCATCCTAAGCCCTGCAGCCTCATCACTCAAGAGCCACAAATACCGCTTTGCTCTATACCGGCCCTCTACCAGTCAACCTTTACATCCAATTTATCTTCAATTCAATACTTTTGATCCTCTCATTTGAGCAGAGCTTTGAGTATTTTTTTTTTCCTGGCTGCTAGCACATTTTGCTCCCTGCCTGTGCCTGCAGCTTCATCTATTCTCTGGCTTTCCCCACAGAATTTGCACCTCATGGTCCTGGTAGAGCTTTTAAAAAAACAAACACCTGTCACATTTATCAGAAATCTGTCTTGGCAAGCATAGAAGTTCATATTTAAGGAAAAAATAATAACATGGTAACTCTTAGTTGGTGAAGTTTTGAATTCTTTGTATATTCCCTTCCCAAACTGACAATTCAATTCTGAATGAGCTGCTCTTTTGCCTTGTTGTCCTAAGCTGAACTGAAGTTCTAAAAGCTGCAGCAAATACATGGCTGTTCATATTCCAGTGGAGGACAGTGCCCTTTAAACATTTTTAGACACTAAGCTACCTCCTGTCAAAGATATGCTGGTGGTCACAATGAAAGCTGTCGCATCAATGAAGTCACTTAGAAGTGACCTGATGGTGGGGCAGGTAGGTTATAAAGCAAACCAGCAAAGACATTGGCCCTCTTTGTCCACTTTTAGTAGAAAAATTAAGGCAGAAATGTTTGCATTTGGGCTTGGTGTAAAATGGAATCACAGAATCACAGAATCGTAGGGGTTGGAAGGGACCTGGAGAGATCATCGGGTCCAACCCCCCTGCCAAAGCAGCTCCCCAGCTCATATTGCACAGACAGGCGTCCAGACGGGTCTTGAATATCTCCAGAGAAGGAGACTTCACCACCCCCCTGGGCAGCCTGTCCCAGGGCTCTGTCACCCTCACTGGGAAAAAGTTCTTCCGCATGTTGGTGCGGAACTTCCTCTGCTCCAACTTGCAGCCATCGCCCCTTGTCCTGTCCCCACAGACCACTGAAAAGGGGCTGGCCAAATCCCCTGGCATCCCCTGCCTAAGATATTTATAAACATTAATTAGGTCCCCCCTAAGTCTTCTTTTCTCAAGACTGAACAGTCCCACCTCACTCAGCCTGTCCTCATACGGGAGATGCTCCAGGCCCTTAATCATCTCTGTAGCCCTCCTCTGGACTCTCTCCAGGAGGTCCCTGTCTTTTTTATACCAGGGAGCCCAGAACTGGACACAGTACTCCAGGTGGGGGAAGATCCCATCTTTCTGAAAACAGATGGACGGGTGGGACTTTAACGGGAGGAATAAACCTCTTTGCAAAGTGCATTTAAAATTTGTTCTCAAGTATCTGCAATATCCTGCACTTTACCTATTGACTAGGCTAAGTTTGAAAAATCTGTGTAAAGCTTTCTGCCACATATATTTCCTCACATGTACAGATGCTGAAGGGTTCAACAGTGAGAGAAAAGCAAATGGGTCGGCAAGGATACTGCGAAAGGGTGTATCCATTAAAGCTAAAGGAAACACATAATTACAGCAGTGAGACCATTGCCTTATAAGATGAAGATAACATGGAAAGATCTGGAATTCAATTCACTTTGCGGAAGCTTACAATAGTATGACCTTTAAGTGCCTAGATGCTAACAATAACCTAGGAAGTGAAAAAGGTCAATCTTTGTCCACACCAATGGTGCTGCTGAATGAAACCATTGTCCAAGGAAGCTGCCTGGAAACCTCATAAAGCAAATAAAGCATTGCAAAGAACCACCATGTCAATGCATAAAATTCCTTTCTCAAAGCTGTTCCTCGCATTTTAAAAAGCTATCTTTAAGAGGAAAAAAAATAGTCTTAATAAAGAAACTGTAATGAATGGTGAGAATTTGAAATAAGAGATTGCCAACAGCTGGTTTGAAATGTTGCCAAATTTTTTACTATTTTTTATGGGATGATTTCCATAAATCTGCTGTAGGGCATTCAAGTGGGAGGCCCAGCATCCAAAACAGTCATTGGAGAGAAATATGTTCCAAATGTAAGCACTCTCAATTTCACACCTTAAGGACCTTTAACTTGTCATAGGACTTTTCCCATAAATACATTCCTACAGTCACCACTCTTGTTGGTTTACATAAAAAGCTTTATACACACGCAAGTTGCAGTAAATGCAACTATCAATAAATGCCTACAGAAATACTACCATGAAAATGACCAGAAATAGATGAATGACCCTTTTCTTTCAAACAAGCAAATATACTGCTGAAGCCCAACTGAAGAAATCAAACTCTACCATATTTATAAACGCCACTTTTAAAGAGATATTAAGTATTTTGCTTATTAACATGTAACCAGGTGAACAAAACCAACATAATTAATTTCAGACATTAAGGATAAATTTTGAGTGTAATAAATATGGGGATTCATTTGAATAATTTTCATCACTATTAATCATCTGAACATATTCTAACACTTAATCTTGAGGCATCTGTTAATGGCATATCTTCATAGTCACACAATTTTGAACTCACATTTTAACATGTCATCAGAATTTTGTCATGATTTATGCTGCTATAGTTTATTAATTTTACAAAGGTAGAAATAAAAATACTGTTTTCTTACACAGTCTCTTCAAGAAACAAACAAAACCGATTCCTGATATTGAAAATTAGACGATTTCCTGGAGTACTACAGCACCTCCCTTTTCCTACTGCATGTAGAAAATTGAAACAGGGAAAAAACCCTATGATCAATATTTTACTAAAGAAAAATTGGCACAACTAAATAAAAATTATCTCAAACACAGGCAATGAACTTGGCGCATGCTCAATTCTCCTTGCAGATCCAGAACACAGAGTTGGGTAAGTAATGACCTAAACTTTACATGTACTACAAAATAGAGGGCTTTAATACACATTGTGAGGAAGGAGGTAATTAAAAGGATAATTAGACAAAGGAGTTGAATTTGGAATGAATTTGGAATATCTGTTTATGAGAAGGCTGGACAAAAGAGAGTGACAACTGTTCTTTTGATTCTGAAAACCATTACTTCTTCCATCATCTTTGTTTTCTCATTTCCTAGTACTCTTTGTTGATGCCTAGTGATTGTTACAATTTAACAGGTCTATTTAGTAGAATGCATTAGGTATATTAGGAATTATGATAATGTTTTCCAATCCTTCTGGATAAATTTGCTGTAAGGCTTACCTCATCTCATTGCTTAATGACTGTTGTTCATTCGAGGTAGAGGTACTCTAAAGTGTCATTTATGCTCTTAGAACAGATAGAAAGGAAACCACACCAAAAGAACAAGTAAAGCAGTACTTGACATAGTACACACATATTCCTCTGGTATGGTTGCACAGTACCTAGGCTCAGCTGTGATAAAAGTTTATGCATGCACACAGACAGCTGCCCCGGGGAACAGAGAGGCACAGAACGAGGCTTACATACACCAACGGGTACAAGCAAGAGCATCAGGACACATACGAAGTAGGATGAATGTTCTCCTTTTCCAGCTAAGAAATGATGCATGGGAACTTGGCAGAAGAATGCTACTGAGAAAGCATCTTGTACCTTTAACCTTCTGGGGAAATACTTGCTAAAAATAGCTTCAGTTCAGAAACCTGTGTAATCAATATGATGCAAGAATATACTTAATGAATGAAACTCTCGAAATCTGACAGCAACTGCTCAAGCTAAGTCCTACAAGACAGTATCTTGTCTTTTTTGTCTTGGAAAGACAAATAGATGAATGACTAATTCACATTTGATGTATTGCTGTGCTGACCTAGAAATGCAAGGGTAACATGATTCTGGGAAGTAGCTTTTTGTAAAAGAGAAAGCCTAGTTGCTTGGGTGAAAAAGATACCAGAAGCAAGACCTTGATATAAAAAAGCTATTATAAAAAAATCCCAAAATTAAGATAAGGTCTGTGACTTCTAGAAGGTATCCTGTAAATTCTATGCAAAATCAGGAGATGTCACACAAATATTCTAGAGTAAGTGGTGTATATGAGCCTTGCATTCAGGCTCAACCTGGTTTTTATATAAAAAACTAACCTGGATAGCTGTTTTTGCTATCTCATAAGACCAAGGATGACTTTGCAGTTTTATACTATAATGAAATTGCCTAATTGCTTAACTACATAAAAATAGATTTGCTCACAAATGGGAAGTATTTTTAATGTGGATGCAATAAGTACGAAGTGAACAGGAACTCAATTCAAGTAAGACTGATCTTAAAAAAATACACTTTTCTGTATCAACAGACAATACTTTTATCTACCAAGGAAGACAAATGACCACCTTTCACCAGCCTTTTGCAAAAGTACTGTTCTAACTGAAGATACTTTGACAGATGACTAAAATAAATTCTTGAAATTTTTTTACTCTGTTTTCTTGAGTGGAGAAGAACAAAAACTCATGCCAAGAAGGCTACTACATCTAGATAGAGTGCTTGTCAGACATGGAAAAAAAAAAGATTAATTTGTCTAAGCTAGAAATTGTAAAGTACAGAGAGGGTTAAAGGAATTTTTAAAAAAGGAGTAAAATATTCCTTAAACATACAAACAGAGAAAGTAGAAATTCTACCACTTGAGGTTGGAAGGACACCAGTAAACTAGGTAAGGAAAGTAATATCTTGCCTGAAATTTTGATTAGGGATGATAATACACAATGTGGGAAAACAGACATAGCAATCATTGAGAATTAGTGTAAAGCTGTATTACTTTTGATGAGGTGACTGCTCTAGTAAGCAGATGAAACCTAGAACAGGAACATACAGAAGCAAAAAGAACTGTTGGGAAGGGAAGGAAATTACTGGTTGGAAAGTAACTATATTTTGCTGAAAGAGAAGATATGAGTATAGGTGGAAGATATGAGTATAGTTTGCAAATGAGTGATGTAGAAATTGACCTTATCTAGTATTTTCCATAATGATTTTGACACAAAAGTTAGGAATGGACTCAGATAAATATGGGAGGCATCATCATTACAGAATACCAAAGCAATCTCATCAGCTGGTATTTGATGACATTCAATATTGCTGTAAAAGAGATGGAATGAAACTGAACACGAAGATCTGAACTAATAAGCACCTTTGCTACATAGGCAAGGACTTAACAGTTGGGAAAAAGGCAGGGATTACAAATCTATTGTACAAAATACCAGTAAAATCCCATATAAGCAGATACACAGTTTTGATCACAGCAAAGAAGGTGAAATTACCACAAATGCAGGAAAATACTTTTGAAGAAATCTTTTTTAAAAGGATGAAGTTGAAAGAGTTTGACTTAGTTAATTTGAAAGTTTTATGCATCCCCTTTATAAGTCTATCTGAGGAATGAACACATGATCTAGTTAAAGCCTGACAGTGACACAAAGGCAACTGAGTGTAGATGGGTTCTAAAACCAGACTGGAGAGAGCTGTGCAGAGGGAAAAATACATTTAGTTTGTGTCCTGTTTCAGCTGAGGTAGCGTTAATTTTTTTTTCATAGTAGCTGGTATGGGGCTGTGTTTTGGATTTGTGCTCAAAACTGTGTTGATAATATAGATGTTTTTGTTAAGGTTGAGCAGTGCTTACACAGAATGAAGGCCTTTTCTGCTTCTCACATGGGTGCACAAGAGGTTGGCAAGGGACACAGTCAGGACAGCTGACCCCAGATGACCAAAGGGATATTCCCTACCATATGGGGTCATGCTTAGATCATAAGGGGCTTGGGGAAGAGGAAGGATGGGGGTGGGAGCAGGGTGTACAGAGGCAGCAGAGTTCGTGGTGATGGCATTTGTCTTCCTTGGAATATCAATCCTAGATGGTATTACATATTCCAGCATTAAATTGTACTAGATATTGCCTCAAATAGGAGATAAGATTCACAGAACCACGAGGTGCCATTTATTTTCTAAAAATCTTTACAAAGGCAACACTGGACTTCAGGGAGTATTAGTACACTCACTAAAGAACATATAACTTGAAGGCAATTCCATATTTACATCATCCATGAGAAAAGCAACATCTGTAATTTAAATTACTGCTTCTCTCTCACATCTTGCATCAGGTAGAGGCTACCTACTTCTCTGATAGAACCAGTGAACTTTTACTGCAGATGACACAGTAAAACAGGAACATGCATGCCTTGAAGAGCTTTCCTGGTCTAAATTTCAGTTGTCACTCCTGTGAATGTAACTGCTTGCTCCTGCTGGACTACCATCACTTTTACAGCACTTTGGGCTGCACGTGCATATGAAAAGGAGTATAATTATTATATAGCAAATTATAGCAGCATAATATGATTTCAGGACGTGACATGTGAGTGGCTTGTTTCAATAGCAAGTTAATATGGACTTCTGCATAAGAATATTCCATTAATGACTAAGAGATATATTAAGGGTAGTAGAAAAAAAAAAGGAAACATATGCATGTGGAAGCACCAGGAAGCATAGCAGAAGACCCATAAGAAAAACGTGTTGATGGCTTACAGACTAAAACCTTTTTTGCTTTAATATCACCTGCCTTTCCAATAATACCTGGCATTGAACTTTGCTACACTGGTGCTAAATTATTTACTATAAGAAAGAAACAACTAGAAGAAAGAGGATAATAGTCTATCCTTATAAGTAAGTTTTTGACATTTCTGATCCTTTTATTAAAAAAAAAAAAAGAACACAGCTGTAAGTGATGTGGAGTATCTATTTTGGCAATAATGAAGGAACAAAAGTAGGCCTGCCCACACCTGAACTGTGATTAAGGTCATGTTAATGTATGAATGGCTGAAATTACAGATTAGCAGGGACTGAGATACTGAAAGAGAGAAGTGGAAAACCAAATTCCTATAAACAGATTATATAGCTAAGAAAACAGCATGTAGATGCAGTGTTTTTAGCCTTGAAGAAAGAAAAATAAATCATCTTTCATGAAGAAAGAAAAATAATTCAATCAGCACTGGTAATAAGAACTAATATCCGCAAGGAAAAGAGAATGAATCCAAGAGGCCAAATCCATCAGATTTGGATTTGATGAAGACATCAAAGTTATCACCATGCACCAACAGTTTCAACAAGCATTGATGACAGGACCAGTACTAGAAGTATTGAAAAGGGGGCAAGCAAATATTTATGTAGAGATCCATTCACAGTAATTTCTGAATGAAGATAGATAAAAAGAAGATGCAACTATACTGCTGTTTGGAAAAACCAACCAAACAACAAAACCAAACCCCAAACCCCTCATGTTGCAATACATCAGAGATTTGTTTTGGATAGGAATTGAAAAGGTGCAGGTAAGGAAACCAATGTGGGAAGGATGTACATCTTTTCCTTGGCATTTGATAAAATAAACAAAAACTCTTGCTCCCAAAGCTAATTGAATAAAACATTTCAAGGAGGAATTGACAAGCTGACGCAGCACAAACATACATAGATGAGAACTCATGCAATGCATATGTCAGCCAGGATTTCTGTACTGGAAGATTATTCTCTTCTGGAGGGATAGTTAGAATCTGAAAAAAAAATATTTTCAGGGAAAGACTGAGAAGCTTATTTCTGCCATGTTTGAAAGTTTCACTGGACTCAGGGAAAGCACAGAATTCCACAGCTTACTAAATAAATGTAGGACAATTTTGCACATTAGAGCTTCTTCATATAACAGAATCATATAGATTGTAAAAGACATTCAAGATTATCAAGTCCAACTGTTATCCCTACACCACTGAACCACTAAACCATCTCTCGAAGTGCCTCATCTACCCATATGGTTCAGTATGTAACAGGTCTGAAAAGCAGCTGCTTCTATGAAAAAAAGAATTGTTCTGGATGCTCTGCACTGGTATAGGTAGCTAGTTCTCAGGTACTCCAACAGCTTTCTTTAGCCCTGCTATAAATAGTTATTAGGCATGAGACAAGGAAGGGAACTGGATTTTGGAACTGCTCTAGTATTTAATGCAGACTCTGATTATCAATTAATATGGTACTAGTTGAAAAAAAGATACTAAATAAATAAAGCTAAGTCAGCTAAGTACCTCCACTGAAATTCAATGTTCAGCTTAAACATGATGACAAAAGTCTTTATTCTGCCTCTCTAAAGACTTGCTGATGAGTCTATTTTGGTACTAACAAAAAAGCCCCAAACCCTACTCCCATATTTTCAATCTTTCTATAAAGTGAATCTTATACTTTAGAAAACATTTTAGTAGACTTTGCTTATATTATTTATGATGTATTCTGGGTTTTTTTAATATCCCAAGCATACCAGGCTGCTTCTTTCTTAGTTACAAGATCTCATTTTTGAAGCTGTGGCATTTAGTCAACATCAAAAATCAGGGTTTCTAACCAAAATGTAAACTACAAATAAGACTTGGTAGGACTCAATCATCCACATGTTTTGTGAGGACAATACAAATTTAAACAGTGAGTAAAAAGGAAAGGATTATATGGAAAACATTCCAGTATCTTAAACAGTAATTGATTTAGAGACCACTGCTGCACTGCTATTGAGAAGAATCTTGGAGGATACAGTAGATTGACGTGCATTGACCCTGGCTACTTTCTACTCCAATATATGTTCTCTCAGCATCTCTTTTCACTAAATATAATGTGTTTTTCTTGTAATCCTGGAATGTGCACAAAATGGAATGAAGATGAAATAAACACCAGAAATAATCAAGAAAACATTGCAATTTTTAGCAGGATCAAATATCTAACTAAGCCCATACATGTATAAACAGCTACCTGTTTTAAAACAAACCAACCAACCAACCAAGAACCAAAAACCAGCACGAAACCCTTACAGTGCTTGGATTGTGATGTCACCTACCTAGACCATGCTAACGATTTAAAACATCCTTTCCACTTTTCCATGCTCCTTAACCATATCACAGCTAAACAGCTGTGTCAAAGCATTTGCTACTTACTCAAATTTCTAGGTAGAAAAAACTATAGCATACGCAAGCTTAACACATAAAGAAAAAAATTTACTTGGGAATTTAGTGTATGTGTACAAATTTTAATATATATTCACATACTTTCCATACTGTTTTCACCTTGATAACCACCTTAAGAAATAGTAGGAATCAAAATAAGAAATATAAAATCTAATGCACTCCATGTACACAAAACCACATCTTGCCAAATTATGTCCTGAACAGCATCTTATTATTAACTAAGAATTTCTGCTAAGCAACCTGATCTTTCTTCTGCTGAAAAATATTGAATATTTCCATTGAAAAAAATCTATAACAATAATTGACACAGAAGCATCTTCCCAACCTGTTCTCACTTGCTAATGTCATTACTTCACATAGTAGCTGTATACTCAGTCACGCAAGACACATAACATAAATCATAATTACTTTACTATTAATTTGTAACTCATTTGACTGTCAAAAACTTGCACCAATGTGCACATTCAACATTAGAACTATGGTTCATGACAGAAGGTGTTCAAAGCATCATTTTTCATTGATAACAAGCATGAGCAATGACTGAGATAATACAATATTTTTTGCTACAGAAATAATTCTCATCAGCCTTTTTTCAGAAGTTTAATATATTTTTCTATATTAACTTCAGAATTCTCTGCAACTGAAACACTTTCATAAATTACAAGTGTAATACTTTTTACATTAGGAATATTAGGTCTTTAGGTGAAGATCAATGTAAAAATGATAAAGATAGAATAAAAGAGAGCTATAGAAAGTTACAGAAAGTGATCAACTGGCAGGGTTAAATGCATTAGGCTATAAAGGTGTGGACGGAGGGGTGTATAGATGAGATTACAGTTTTTTTGAAATCTAAAAAACTGAAAAGTAGCCTCACTTGCTCATTTTAGCTGCAATATAGAGCCTACACACTTCTGTACGAATTAAAGCTACCTATCACAACAATGAATATGTAAGGATGTAAGTTAATACCACCGAGGATTTTGTCTGATTAAGTGTAACTAAAAAATGCATAGCTAGGGAAAAGACAGATAACCAGCAAGTAAAGTAGAGAGACACTTTTTCTTAAGTAGAATATAAGGAGTGTCAGGAATGAAGTACCAAGATGTAAAAAAAACCCCAAAAAAACCACTCTCATCTTAAAAGTACTATAACATGCTCCTTAGGATCCTGCATGACCAAAGATAATGCTGAAAGAAACTTTGCATACTGAAGTGGAAGAACTGAACATCAGTGAGACTGATGATCTTGCAAAGTGAAATACTTTGAACGCCTTCTGTCACTGAAATGTATTCCTGGTGATAATTTAAAACCTCTCCTTGGTCTTCTATATCTGCTTCATTTGACTCTCACACACAACATTGCCAAACATTAAATATTGATTACGTCATTTATGTATGGGAGAAGCAAAGGCTTCTACTTGAAAGCTGTAATTTTCTTTTATACTAACATCATCTCCCTAAAGTAGAACAAAATTAGAAGTTTGAAGGAGTGACTCAGTCATTTGCTCTGGATATATTCTTTCAAGTTATCTGAAGTTATAGATCTAAAATTTTACATTTTAAGTTTAAAAAAGCCCCAAGAGTTAACATTAATGCAAACATAAAACATTTCTCCACATTTGGAAAGGTATTTTATACTAGGTAGTTCATTGCTTTTGTATCTGATAAGAATATGCATTCAACTTCATGAAAACGTCAACCACATACACAAAAATATAGCAAGATCTTAGAGAACAGCTACAGGAAATGACAAAAAAACTTGCAAACCACACTCTGTCTTCCCTAAACTTTTGTCATGTGAGTTTTCTGCAAATCCATCTAACCTTCTTGAGAAAGCAGTAAAACTTTAAAAAGACCAAAACTATATCGTAGAAGATAAAAATAGCTGCCACAATCACTATCAACTTTATGGTTGAATGACTGAAAATGGAGAACTGTTAGTGTAGTTTTCCCCTGAGTAAAGTTTAGATTGCCTCTATATCTAAATCCACCTACTATAAATATGGTTGAAATGCTCTTTGAGCTGCAGTGGATTTTGCTTGAAACTCAAATGCAATTTAGAGAACAAGGAAGGTGTTCTACAGAGATTTATTAAAAGCTAACAGAACCAAGTTTACTTGGTTTTGGGAATGTACCTAATGATAGACACAGCAGTCCTAATGGAAATTGGTCTTGAGAAGTTCTGACCTCTTCAGATGCTACAGTGAAAAATGTAATGACTTCTTGTCTCAGGAAAATAAGCTTTTGAGGTCTGATTGAAATATGCAGGTTCAAACTCAATATTCAACATTTACTACTTTGTTAGAAACCGAGATTTTCAGAAAACATGGAAGATAAAGTGTGAACAGTAAAGAAAATCTGTGTGTATATATAAACAACATTAGGTTTCCAAAACATAATTACAGAAAGGTAAAGACTTCTAACAAATCCATCAGGAGCAGTAGCAATGCAGTCTCCCATACCTCCCCTCCAATGCCGCCATGCATTAGTAACCTGCTACTTACATTCATTCAACAGAGGTGCTCCCGTCATTGCAGAAGCTTAGGTTTTTTTCTGACACACACACACAATTTTCTGCCATTCAGCAAATTCAGTGAGAGAGATGTAAGGGTTTATGTACATTTAGGACAAAAAAAATACAACAAGAAAATGGTACAACAAAATAAACCGGAATATGTAGTTGACAAAGAAAAACAGCTCTGGGGCTAGACCACAACTCCAAACAATATATATAAGCAAAGAATACTAAATTTTTTTTTTTTTTTTTTTTCCTCTGGAACTTCCTCTCCTTTGTTTCATCTCATATACACGTGTTTTGGAGCCCTGAAATGACTTCCTAAATGAGCAAATGAGAATATTGAAAAAGATACACAGATTAAAAGATAAAGAAGGAAAAAAACCAACAAACCACCCTGTAATATCTACTGGATGCTGAAGTCAATTTAACTTAATTCACTACTGTGTGGATCAAGAAGTCCAGTGTAAACTGAATTCATATCACGTTGTTAGGAAGCTAGGATCCAGAAGGAAAAACACAAAGTGAAGACATTTAGACATACTGACAATCTTGAAGAATACGAATGAACTGTATTTCTTGACAAATTCAGATGATCAAGAACTTGAGGGTACTGAAAAGGACTGAACAAAAAGATAACAAATAATATGTTTTTTTAAAAAGTAATGAACAAAATGAACCAAGAGTTCTCTAAGCAGCAAAGAAGCTTATACTTTTGTACAAAATCCAACCTCTAGATAATAGGAACAGAAGAGATCACCATTATTTTCCAGTTAGTCTTTCCTAGATCTTTCCCTATGTCAGCTTGTACCACCCACTTTTGAAAGACATCACAGAAAACTAAAACTAGCTAGATGTTGCATGGCAATCCCTGTTATAAAAGCAATGTGGTCTCACACGTTTTGAACAAAATCTGACTTTACAGTAATACATGAAAAACAGGGCTTAACATGAAATACCAAAGCATGATCCAATTATAAGAGCTCATCTCAACTAATTTCGCAAAGAAGAGTTTCAGACTTTGAATCTGTTTCAAGTTCTCGAAGTTTCCTTCTGTAATGTCTGAATCTTGGAAGATAGTCTAGAGGAGTGCATTCTGCTTCACAATAGATAAGCTTTGTTCCTTCCCACTGTGATAACCTTCCTGAAAATATATATGCTTCATCTAGAGCTATTTATTAGCAGTATCATTTCTGGGTTTATGCCTGGTCTCCCTGGATTTTCTGTGGACATTTTTGTTTTGTCAACAGGCATAAACCTCAGTGCAATTTCCCTGTTTCGTATTGCTCCTCTGCCCCTAGTGTCCTAATGTAATAAGCTCCAAGTTTTTATTTTTAAGTCATTGGACAAGTGACAATCTTTTAGCAAAAAAAATAGAGGAGCCGCTTGCAGATAGAGTTCACTGAACATCATCCTAAGAAATGTAGACTATATAATGAGGTTCAAGTATGCTGTCCATCAGAATAATTCTGATTCTACTACAGTGAAGGTAAGTACTGCACAAAACAATCCTATAGGCTAAACCAAAACATTTCTGTGGGTGGTTGCCAATAAATCTTGTTTGCTGACAGAAAAGAGTGAGACAGCAGGAAAGAAGAACTAGCAGATGCTGGCAATCACTTTAGCAAGCCGAATAATCTTCAAGGATCATGAATTAGATGAGGAAGAATGTTATTGTTTGCCATCTGCTACGGGTCTATTACTATGTCAGCATCTGGTGCCACAGAAAGATCTTTGTGATGTGAAAGCACAAAGTGAATTCAGAGCTTTCTTCTGCAGTATGGAAGGTGAACATTATAGGCCTTGCCACTGGTCAGATCACTTAGCTTTTTTGATGTATGCTATTTAAAGGTTGATAAAAAGAGACCGTAACAGTTCACCTCAATGATTAAATAGTATAGAATAATCAGTAAGAACTGAATAATATTCCCACAAGGTTGGCATTAAAACTTTCTATTCAATTTAGGTTGTTTTCTGTTTCCAAATGTCAGGCAGCAAATATCTACGTTTGAGCAAAACCAGTTGGTTTGAAAGTGTCTTAAACTGAACAAAATAAAGTGGGGCACAGAACTGCCCCAGCCCAGGCTAGAAATTTGCACATACATTTTGTTGACAAAGTACTACTTGTTTCATGTTGTTACTCAGTGGCAGGATTATTTATGTTCCCGGGGATATTAAAGACACTCAAGGTGTTAACAATTTCACATTTGTGATTGATATTGCAAGAGATAACATGAAACTTCAGTAACCATAATGTATTGGTGGACCCACATATTAAACTGTGCAACAATACACACGGAATGAACTATATAACCTGTCTTGCATCTTTATCTATTACTTCGAATGATGCAGCCCTTGCATGCGAACCAACCTTGTTCAGCAGAATATATTAATCTGTTAGATTATATGTCCAAGCATGGAGTTTGCAAGGCATAAACATACTTACTTTTGGTGTTGGGCAGGACGCAGTGGAGAGACGAGAGGTGGCCTGGGCACGAGGAGATTCAGAAGGAGTAGTACTGAGGGAGGCTGTATCACGTGGGAGCACCTGAACACCACGAGAGATGATGGAATCTGGAATCTTAAAAAGAAGAGATATGAAATTAATAGTAAAATATAGACTTTATTTAAAACTCACTCAAAACAAGACATCAAAAACCTAGGAAAACCTCACTTATTATTTTGCAGACATCCTCATATGCAGTGCTGGCAGCAGTTAATGGCAGGTTCTCATAATCTGGGTAACAAATAGCTAGCAAATACCTAAGATCATACTCTAACTGCAGTAGCCTAAAACATACTATTTATCCTGAAAAACCTCCGAATTAGACATACGACAAGAGGAAATAATAAGAAAGTAGTGTTTTTCCTTTTAAGTCTGTGTTTCAAACCTGACAATGACCAACAGTGATTTCTACAGTGGCACGAAGGGAGGCAGACTTCCCATTCTCTAACTAGGGAACAATATTCTGAACAGAAACCCATTTATTAGCAATGACTGAATCCTTCTGGAGAAATGTCATGCAGTGAGGAAATTTCTCATAAGAAATGTCATGCAGTGAGTAAATACTCTTCATTCTGTGTACTGAAGACTTTATTTCAGCTACAAAAATTCTTAATGTAAGGTCTGTGCTGCAAAAGCTACAGACATCTCTTTAAGGAGTACAGGCAAAAGCAGTAGAAACCACCACCCAAAGCCAACATGTGGTTTAGAATGCAATCTAAAGGGAAAAATAAAAATGCAATCTTGTCCCCCAACAACGTGTTAAAAGGCCAGCTAGGAAAGTGGACCCCTTCCTAATGAACGTGACTGGAAAACTGGTAACAAGAAATGAGAAGGCTGAGGCACTCAACATTTTTGCCTCATTCTTCACTGGCAACCTCTTTTCCCTCACCTCATGAGCGGATGAATCCTAAGACAGAGACTGGGAAAGCAAGGGCCTTCCTACTGTAAGAGAAGATCAGGTTCCACCTGATCAGGTCCACCTGAAAAACCTGAACATACATAAGTCGATGGTACCTGATGAAATGCATCCCAGGGTTCTGAAAGAACTGGCTGATGTAGTTGCTGAGGTATCTGAAAAGTCATGGCAGTCAGGTGAAGTCCCTTATGATTGGAAAAATGGAAACATTGCATCCACTTTTAAAAAGAGTAAAAGAGTAGAAAGGAGGACCCTGGGAGCTACTGATCTGTCAGCCTCACCTCTGTGCCAGGGAAGATGGTGCAACAGATCCTCCTAGAGAGTATGCTAAGGCACATGGAGCACAGGGGAGTGTGTGTGTGTGATTCTAGGCAGCATGGCTTCACCAAAGGCAAGTCTTGCCTGACCAACCTAGTGGCCTTCTACAATGGAATGACTGTATCAGAAGAGCTGCAGATGTCATCTATCTGGATTTCTGTAAGGCTTTTGACACAGTCAAACCATAACATCCTTCTTTCTTAAATTGGATATCTATGGATTTGATGGATGGACTGTGCAGTGGGTGAGGGTGGATGAAAAGCTGGATGTGAACTGGCAATGACTGCCCGGAATACCAACCATATCCTGGGCTGCATCAAAAGAAGTGGGGCCAGCAAGTTGAGGGAGGTTATTCTCCCCCTCTACTCTGCACAGTAGGAGTCCTCCATACAAGACATGGACCTGTTGAAGTTGGTCCTGGGGAGGACCACAGAAATGATCAGAGGGATGGAACACCTTTCCTACGAAGACAGACTAAGAGAGTTGGCATTGCACAGCCTGGAGAAGGCTTTGGAGAGACCTTATTGCTGCCCTTCAGTACTTAAGAGGGCGCTTATAAGAAAGGTGGAGATGGATTTTTTTAGTAGTAAGAGGGTAAGGGGTAATGGTTTTAGATTCAAAGAGGGCAGATTCAGACTAGAACGGGGTTTTTTAGGGATTTTGGTTTTTTGGGGTTTTTTTAATTTAATGATGAGGGTGCTGAAACACTGGAACAGGTTGCCCAGGGAGGTGGGAAACATTCAAGGTCACATGGGACTGAGCTCTGAGAAACATGATCTAGTTGAAGATGTCCCTGCTCACTGCAAGTGGGTTGGACTAGATGTCCTTTAAATGTCCCTTCCAACCCAAACTACTGTAGGATTTCATTCTATGATTCTATATCTAAGTTGGAAATTTAGGGACAGAATCTTTATCTGGCATTATTAAACTTCTTCAAAAAATGGAATTACACTAACTTACAACAGTGAGAAAATGGTGTTACTTTCAGTTATAAAAGTGATTCTACCACTATTTTTATCTTCTGTCTCTTCTCTTCAATTTTATCATCAGTTCCAAAGAAAAGAAGTAGAAGAATGCATTTAAGAATCAAGCTTTTCTTAGCTTTAATATACCAAGTCTTAGAAACTGTAGCTTCTTATTACTGCAGATTTGGGCCCAGTCATGCAGGTATCACACCAGCTTTATAACTGACTATATTGCCAGTTCAGCATAATGATTTTTTTTTGTTTTTTTAAATGGTAAGACATACAAAAGATAAATGTTTCAGACAGAGAACCAATCTCTGACATCAGTTCTACAACACAGAATGCAACAGACAACCTGCTATAATACACTCTCTACAAAAGCTTATTCTGATTTTATTTTCACAATTTTAAGCTCTTCCTTTTTCAGAGGCAGCACTTGTATCAGATCAATTTGGTCTTACTTCCTGCAATTCTCTTTTCTATCACAACAGAGAAGAAGAGGTAGAAATTCAGATCTTGGAAGAAATATATACACACAGATTTTGAGATCTTTCTCCTCATAAAAAATGCTTTGCTCAGACTGATGTTGAAGTCCTAAGAGAACCACCAAAAGAGCCCCCATGTCTGGGGGAAATGGCAGTAACAGACAATAAAAGGAAGCAAGAAAGAAAGACCCAGTGAAAACTCAAACCACTAACACTGGACATCTCCAGACAGACTTTTAATTTTTTTTTTTAAAGGGGAATGCTGTACCCAGTTTACATCTAGGTGTTTTGAGCATTCTTGCCTGGTAAGGCTTTAGGGCAAATAGAAGCCACCAGAACCTCCTGTTCCTCCTTCCAAGAACAGGCTTGAACCCAAGCTTTTAAAATCTGTTGTATCCTTAGGACCAGTGTCAGGATATCAAGACAGCTTTGTTGCTTGTCTCTGTGCAGTTAAAATGTCCAATCTTAAGACACAAGTCATTAAACATTGCTTTTTTATGTCACTTTGTCCCCCCTTCAACTTCCTTGGTTTCCATCTAGAAATAATGACTGTGTCTAATTTAGCAACCTTGACTTAGAGATAGTGGGTTATATCTGGGGGATCTGATTTCACCACAAACCCTCTGCGTTCTCATGTTTAAACTACTTATAATCTGTGTGGAAACAGATCTTGCTCTCAGTGTGCAACCAACTGCCTGCTTTCCATTCTACTGCTGGGTTTTGAGACCGACAGTATTTTTTGCCATTCAATCTCTGCCAGCATTTGAAAAAACCCAAACTTTCTTCAGAGGAACTTTCAAAGCTAAGTAACTTCTGCTGCAATTTCCACTATAAATTATGAAGCCAGCCGTTTCTCTTCATTATGGACAACTATGCTGGAGATATCTTACTCTCCAGAAACAGTGCCTAACTGGCCTCTTCTTGGAATAATCTAGTTTGCAAATGGCACCTTAGAGATGTATTATAAGTAGAGGTAAATGGGGACAGTGATATTCTGATCATTCAATTTGTAGTCAGAAGCATCATTTCTCTTCTGTTCTCTTTTCCTCCTGAAATCCCATCTTAAATATGTTAAACATGAAAGAAGGCTGACATCTCTAAGTTTTATATTGATATAGCTTCAATGCTACATACAACTTTTAAAGCTTCCTTTTAATCTCCATGACTAAGGACATTACAGCAAAGAAATTACATTTTGATAAAGAATAGCTTTAAGTCTTCAAATAACACACCTGTGCTTTACCCTCTTCTGATCAAAAGCTGCACACATTCCATAACTGTGTATGGGTCCATTACCTTTATTATTTAGATCCCATAATACAAATACAATATTGCTTTTGCAAATGATCCATTAATCCAGTTCTCCCTGGGTTTACTCTGGTTACTCTGGAGTAACCAGGTATTACAAACTGTCTCATTCCCTTCAGGCAAGTAACTGTTTTGACGGGTGTTTTTATATCCATCATATCCATCAATCTACTTAACCATAAAATACCTTCTTCACTTAAACTGAAATACTTAATCATTTCTATTATATTTGTGCACTTACCCTAGTCAATCCTTCATTTATAACTATCTACTGATTAACTTGGCTAAGGACTAACTCCCACATGGAAAAGGCTATACATGGGACACTGAGGCAGCTTAGTACGATTAGAACTTATTGTTTAAAACTACCTGTGATTACATAGCTGTAAATACCATATCATTATTCCTGTTCCTTCATAATAATAATAATAATAATTAACTATAACATCCTATTTGTACTAAATTTTACTTTAACAATGATTGCTTCTAAAATGTTATCTGATATCACCTTTTTCGAACAAAAAACTCTCTCTGCAACAAAGTAACTGAGACAATTCCAGTTTCCACTGAACTGCATGTGAAGTACTAATTTTTGCCTGTGAAAAAATTAAATCTAAGTAAAATTTCAGTCAGGACATTAAGCAGAAAAGGAAGCTGAAGATAAAGGGAAAAGATTATTGCAGGCATTTCATTTCAATGAGAATTATTCCCTAATCACTACCTTTACAGAGAATATGATTGGTGCAAAACAATCCATATATAAATCTACCTAGAACCCCAAGTTTCAGCTTGCTTAGCTTTCACAGACATAAAATCTCACTGAGAAAATTAAGTTAGTTCACAGTTACAAACTTTGCTGTCAAGAGGTTTATTTCTCGAACAGCGGAGTGTGTCATATTGCCAAAACCAGCATTAATATTCTCTTTAAATTACTACAACCTGCTGATTTCAGAGACAGTACTAATATGTATACTACACAAACATAAAAATATAAAAACATAAAAATAGAATGGATGTATACTGTTCATTAAGTGAAAGGGACAAAAGGATATGATTGGTATTTCTATGCATGTATGTTATGTGATATGGGGAATGCCTCATTTTCTCACCTACATTTAATGAAGTTTTTTCCTTTTAAAATTAAATTTAAGCAATCTAAGTCTCTAATCAAAGCAACATCTTGTTAACCATGTGAAAAAGGCTGATAAACCCATGAGAAATATCTGTGCTTCCTAGAGCCTGGAAATCTGCAATAATGGAGGGCAGGAGTAATTTTCTTGTGTTTTGGACATAATTTAAAAAAAAACACCTTACAAAGTTACACTGAGTATTTATGATGGCTCCAGTGTTCAAATTTCTAAATGGGGTACAATAAAACTCTAAAAGTGGTGACAATAGTTTCTTTTTGCACTAGCTGGAGTGAAAAAGCTATCATAACACACTGAAGGAGAAAGAAATGAATGAGAAATCAAAGAAGTGACAGAGAAAGATGTCCACCGTATCTGTCAGTGCTTCTACAATTTTTATTTGATATGACCTTTCCAGAAATACTTTTATATCATTTTAAATATTTCTTCTTTCAGATTAGAGAGTGTTGAATAGAAGAAGAAAAAGGAAAATATATGAGTGCTTTATTCTCTTCTGCTCAGGACTGGAAGAAAGACTGACAGTGCTGGTTGAGGTACTAAGAAAACAAGTTGTAGATTGTAATTACTATGATTGCTACACAAGAGCAAAAAAATCTTAAAAACATATAGAAAGGACAGCTTTAAAAACAAGAACCACCTGCTGAAAAACTAGCCCTTCCCTCCTTCAAAATTGATTAGAGATTTGGATTAGAGAATGCTCAAAAGTAATCTGCAAAAGGAAGCCTGGATGACAGCTTCACAGTGTGCTTCGGAGAGGCTGAGTTCATTGCTTTCCTGATAGAGAAGAATATGGTGCCAGTTCTAGTTTAGTCACCTCAACTAAAAAAAAAATTAAACTATTGGGATAAACGTGTGTGTGTGTGTGTTTATGTAAGTACGTAGACTTACACAGCATTATCAACAGGTGTGTAAACTTTGAAGCCTTTGCATTTCCTAAGTGACTTTTCAAGAGGCATGGTCATCATGTTTTAAATACAGAAGCATTATGGTGTTTGATTGATGGTTTAAATAACTATTTGCCTAAGGGAAGAAGAAAGTGCAGCCTCTGGTCATCAAATCTAGTGACATATTTTCCCAAGAATTTACACCCTGTTTGCTGGCTGACATGGAACGAACAGGTGAGCACAGCTCTCTCTAGGCCAACTGCCTTCTTCAGCTTTCTCTTACAGTTAGGAATACAGTAAGTTTCGCTTCATTCCTCATGATGCTGAAGCCATTATTTTGTTGGGATTCAAGTCTAGACTAAAGCTTTGGGAGATGGAAAATACTATATTTTGTTAGAGACCAAGTTACAATCTCTGGATTATAAGAAACTACGCCCTTTCTAGCATTCATTGAAATAACTGCCTACTATTCAATAAAATCCAGTAATTCATACGTCTACTGTATATGTTTACTCCTGAAGTCTTTTCCTCTTTCTGAGAAACTCTACTTTTTAAGAGAATACAAGAATAAGGGAGAAACTGCAAGCAATGAAAGAAAACTGAACACCCAGTACAAATGCTGTATTGTGCTGATAAACGATTGAGAAAAGAAAGCAAAGCAAGGCAAATGAAGAGGCACAATTTACCAAAATTTCAGAGCCCTAAAGCAATAATTTTAGGACACAATTTTAATTATAGATGATAAAGCCAATGACTAATCAGAAACACAGGCTTTATAGCAATGACCATCTCAGCAACCAGATGATGCAAACTGACAATGCACACGAACTTTACCTTGTTTAGCCCTGTATCTTAAACAGAGTATTTTCTGTAGCATGTTCTCTGAGAGATAGCACTGATGTGTATTTGTTAGAAGAAAATAAACAACACTGTCTGTTCGCAGAGCAGACTAGGAGGCAGGCAGCGTATTTTTAGCTACGGTTAGTGTAAAAGCCTCTTGGAAGTGTCTCTTACCGGTTCTCCTGCACTGCCTGCTGCGTGATGGCAATAACTGATGAGACCAGGGATGGGCTGTTCACCTTTTGCCATGATAACAGCTGAACTGATGTAGGATGGATGCTTCTAATGCACAACACATAACAGCTATGAATACAGTGACAGGAAAACATGAAACTATACAAGCAAATGACTGAAAGGGAATGAGGTGAATACAAGTGTGACACTGAAATGCCAAGCTCATATGAACACAGCCAGTTTGGATCTCAGGTATTTTCTGCCTTTAAAAATTGCACATCTTATTTATCTTTGACTGTATCAAAAGAATTTAAATTTTTCATTAATAAAAACTAAAACTTGCAAGTGATAATTACCTTCATTCTGTAAAGATATATATGTAAACAGGATTTTCTGTACATGAGGAGATGATCTCCAGCTGCAGCTGTCTTAGAAATGTCAAGATGTGTCAGACCTGAATTCACATTTCTGGAGTTAGAATGTTGCTGCTTTGGTTTAAAAATTCTTTAATATAACTTTGAGTTACTTAGACTTTCAATTCCCATAATAAGAATTAAAAGCACAATTCTTGCAGTAAATACAGAACAAAGCCGTTTGGGAAAAAAACCTTTCCAAACACATAGATATATACTGTCAGTCCATCTGAAAACTCAAGAGAGAAAACTGAGGTGAATATTTATATAGAGTGCTTCAAGTAATATATTTATTTGGAAAATATTTAAAATTTGAATGGAAATAATTTGCAAGCGTTATCTACTTTTTTTTTCCTTTTGTAGTCACAAATATATTCGTTTGGTTTGAATAATGCTGATCTATGATTACTGGTTAAAGCAGGGCTATAAAGACAACGTGATGACATTTAGTTTTGTGGCAGGATTTCACATCTGTTATGCAGACATGCACACTGGAATACAGTAGTCTGGATAGCTTATTGCTTAACCTGCTATGCATCTGTCACAGTTTTTAATCAATGTCTTTAGAAACCAACCTTTTCTTTCCAAAAGAGATATTATGGCTTAGAAAATTTTGTTGTGATTCCTTAATATGCCACCTACTGGACTTCGCATGTTAAGGAGTGTGAGTAATTTGAATTTAAAAAAAACCCACTAAAAATAGACTGGCACATCAGAATGGTATCATAAAAATGCATGTTATAGTTGAGATAATAAACAATTTATCTCCCACTGAAATTTGAGATCACCCACTGAAACAGGATACGTATATTTCTATGAAGCTGTATTTCTACAAAATGTACCTCAAGTACATCTGTTAGACAAACAGATATCTACATATAATCTTAGCATGCAAATGAATATTGGTGGAAAGTACCTGAGATAGAAACTGAAGGGTCTCTTAGGAAAACAAGCCAGACTCACCTTAGCTGCAATGGCTGCTGCCGTTATATGTGAAGAAGAACTGTCCTCTGTTGAGGCAACTCCACTATCCTTCTTCTCTTCCTCCTCTTCCTCACACTGTACTCCTTTGTCTTCTGTCTGCTTGTGAGGGCTGGTGGTTGGAGGAGGAGAAAGAGGAGGTGGTGGTGAAGGTAGATCTTCAAGCTCATCGTGTACCTCCTTTACTTTTACAATGGCATCTCGCAAAAGATCAATGGCGTGAGGTAGGGCTGGCAGTATAAACTGAAAGCATTCCTATGCACAAGAAAAGAAATGACTATGAAAAGTTACCTGCAGAAGCAAATGGGGATTTTTCAGATTTATTCTTAAAAAGATATTTGGGGTTTGGATGCATCTTTTTACCCAATCATAAATAAAACCTGTGCAATTGCTCATACAGGGTGAAAAAACAAACGCAGAATTGGAACTGTGGACTTTACAGTATCTTTTTTCCTTTTTTAATGCAAATACCATAAGTTACACAACAGGGCTACTGTAATTAAGCTAATATTGGATTAAAACTTCAGAAAACAAGAGTTAAATTTTTATGAATACATAATACAGAAACCATTTCACAGCAGTTGGCAGAATGCTACAAAAATGCAAAATAAAACATTAACTCTATCCCTGCAGGGATATTAGCTTAAAACTCTTCCTATTATGTTCCTTTACAATTAGAGAACAATTCATAAGGGCTTCCATAATTATACTTTTATATAATTATATCCTTTTTAATTCTTGGACTTATCCTATATACTGGATGAATGACAAACTACACTGATGTCATTATAATTTTATGTAACTCAGAAAATTTTTTTCATAAATAATCTTTTTTTCAATCCTCTCCTTCCTCTATGATCTTAAAAACAATCTGAAAGTTTATTTTATATGGCTAAATAAAGTAAAAACACAGACACTGTGTAACTGTACCTGTTCAATAGTGGAGATACACGTTTATAGCTACCTCTGCTGCTAGAATATGCTAGTATTTCATCACATGAAAGAGGAACCTCAGGACAACACGCAGTCCAGGTTCCTGTTCAGAGCAGGGTCAATATGAAATTCAAACAGGTTGCTTAGGGCTTTGTTCAATAAAGTCCAGAAAAAAATCCACGAACAGAATCCACAATCCTTTTATGCTTAATTACCTTCAAAGAGATATTTTGGGTTTTTTTTTTTTCCTTTTTATCTATCTGGAAGCCACCTGCTTCAATTTATGCCTATTCTCTCTCACCTTCCTCTCCCAGGCACCTCAATAAGGACTTTTCTTTATGTCATTTTAGCAGACTTCATATAAACATTAAAATATTGGAATCTGATGGCAGGCTCATAAGAATGAATTGCCATTCAAGTGCAGTTAGGGAACGTACAAGTTGACAGAGAAAGCTGACAGACATCCTTTTTGCTGCACTTGATTTTTGGCTTTGTTTCAAGCATAAGGTAGAGCTAAAAAAAAAAAAAGTGTTCCAACACTTTAGAGTATCCAGAAAACAATGGCATTTCATAAGTAGATACTGTAACAAAGATTTTAAAAAAATAGAATTGATTATGTAAACAAAATAAAGAGCAAACCATTAATCAGAAATTACTAGAGTTTATGCAAGCCACTTTGTAAGTCAAAAACATGACTCACAAACACTGTATTTCCTCAAAGCTTCTCAAAAAGAACCCACCTTTCAGTCACTCCTTTAAGAGCAATGAAAAGTCAGATTACTTCATAGACTTATAAATTTCTTAAACACTCCATTTAGTACTCTGAAGAACTAGAGTAAACTGCAAGAGCATAAGATGTTGTTTATCATGAATATATATTAAAATATATTTGAAAACATCATAAAGAATTATACCTTCCTATGTAACTGCAAACCTCAGAGTTACTGTGCCTGAACAACATTAGTTTTAAAATATTTTGAAATACTGAAATACATAACTATCATTGCTTCAGTAAAAAGGCAGACCTCAAATAAGTGGCAAACAAGGACAACAACCTGTAAACTGACCAATAATCATGAAAATGTGTATTAACTAACTCATTAGAGAAGCATGTTCCCCGCTCCTACCACTGAAATAAAGCCTTGTTGGCTTGACTGCTGATGAACAGATTCCCAGTAAAAACCCTAAAAGCTCGTGCTATTTTCAACACTTGTTGTTTTAGGCAGTTGCTAGTACAACTATGGAAATTGCCATAGACCCAACTATTTCAAAGAGCATCTGGAAATTTCACACTTTGCACTCTTTCATAACATTGGGTAACTTTTTTAAGGCAAAAAGAAGAGAAAACTGATGAGAAAAGCACAAGATGGAAGCATTCTACAGATCTTCATTCAGCAGTACATGTTACACAAATGTTCTCTAGAAAACGTTTGGCATGCATTGCGTCCATTTTTGAGGTGAAGCATTTACACTGCTGCTATTTTAATATTTTATTAATGAAATATGTACACTGCTGCCATTTCACAGCTTTATATAAGCTTCTTCTATGACTGTATTAATACAAGGGAAAGGAAATCAGCAAGTTGTAAAAGAGAGAAATGAGAGAAATTCTTGGTAGCAACCCATCCTATTTGGTTCTTGAAATCCGGCCCATTATGGAACAATTTTCTCTACTATTAATCTTTGTTGAAATTTGATACTTTAAAGATGTTTCATATTAAAATAAATTGTGACAGATTCCTCATCACAAGAATAAATCATCAGTTTATAAAAAGCTGGATTGTATAATGAGAGCATTTTCTTTTCCATCAGAATTACCTTTTTTATTACTTACTTCATATCAAACTGTTAATTTTTTTTCCCCATTTCTTTTGCTTATCCTCTTTCTGCACCTTATCTATCTTCACAGTCTCACTGTCTCAGGGCAGAAAATGACCATTTTTTCTGTATCTAGCATGCCAGGAGTGCTCCTGAACACAACAACACCCACTAGAGATTGTCAGCTATTTAATCTATTTCATAATTCAAGAGAAGAAGTGTAGACTTCTGAAAGAAAATCTTACAGGCACAGTTCTCTAAGATGTGGGGTCCACTCCTATGGTAAATACATGTATATTCATATGGCTTCCCACTTGTAACTGGAAGACTTTCAAGTAGGTATAACTCCTGCTCCACCACCCTCCAATGCTTGTTGCATGTTCTGAAGGCTTTCTAACTTCTTTTCAATTAGCTTCATTAGATTGCCTTAAAAAAGCTCTAAGGAATGTCAGAATCATAAAAGGGCTTACTGAGTCCTTGAACTGAAACATGCAGACAATGTATCTGAAAACTTGTGATGGCTGCTTAAGATAACAGTATTCAAAACATTTCAACTTCCAGGTTAACAGCCCACATGAACATTCCTTATTTATCTACAGACATAAGTCTTTCAAACCACGGTGACTTCAGGGCTGTGCTGCCAAGCACATCAGCACCCTCTACCCTGTGGCTGCGTACAACTGGTTCAGAAGACGTTGACAAACTACCAGGTATGCGTCTGTTCAAGGCCAGAGGTAAGGACGTTTTTTAACAAGGCCACTGACATAGTCTGAGCCCTGGAGAAATACGTTGTCGGGAGTGATGGGAGATCTGCCTTAGCAGTTTTGTATCAGGTGGTACATCCCACTCCTCAGCTTAGCGGTATTCGTGTGGAGAAGGTTATTTTTCTGGCTCTATCATCTATCTAACTACACAGATCAAAAGAGCATTGGAAAGGTCGAGCCTTACTAACATTCACACACAGACAGATCCTCCTAATGTTCAGTTGTGTTTCTCTCAGCTCTACAGTCAGAAATTAAGCATGAATAAAAACATAAAGCCTAACTTCCCTGTTGAAACTGAACAAAGTGCAGGAAGAAAACAGACTGTATAAAGGGTGTAAAGTCTGATACTTTGTCCTGGTTTCAGCAGGGATAGGGCTAATTTTCTTTCTGGCAGCTGGAATACTGCTGTCATTTGGATTTAGGATAAGAAATCTTAAATGAAGCTATGTAGTGTTTATCTGCCAGTGAGGCTAAAACCACAACATACCTGTATCCAAAAGATTTAAAGAATCCTCAAACTCTCAACAATTATGATCTTTTTTTTCCTTTTTACTAACCAAAATTAGGAATATTCTTCATACTCCAGCAAGTTCTACCACAAACCAGGCCTTCCTCCTACTTCTGTGTGAAAAAGAATTCTTTCTTGGAAGCTGTAGACAACACAGGGATGAGGTACAGGCTGACTAGAGAAGGAGGAGGATGTATAAGAGACTATTAACCTTTTCATTAGCCCTGCCTGCTACAATGGGCACTCTCTTGCACTACACACAATGCTGTCCTGGTCACACAGTACCTTCAATCAGACTGGAATTGTGTAATTCCTGACTAAGAATGATTGTCATACACTTCCATGAATACGCATTTCAATTCCCTTTTGTAAAATTTGCTGGAGTGTGTACGTTCCACCATTCAGAACCACTGGATCATCCTCTGTCCTCAGGAACAGATCAGTAAAACACTGCTTACCTGTGACCCTTTCTTGCTACCTGGCAGATTAATTATGAGAGTTTTCCCTCTGATTCCACATACAGGTCTGAAAAGAAAGAAACCCAGAGTGAAATTCATGCATGCAACTTTCTCCACTGTTGAAACAAAACCAGAATATCTAAGAGAAACGATTCATCTCCCAACATATAAAATATTGCTGATCATGCTCTCAGAAAACAATTCAGGTGAAGGTCAGATGATAAAACAATGTAACAAATCTGATAAGAGTCTAACATTAAATTGACAGCATAAACACTGCCTAGATTTCCATCTTTTTCAGATCTGTGTTGCTCCCTTTAATTCTATTGTTTACCTGAATCCAACATACTCTTTGATATAGTCTCTATTTGCTCACAGAAATGGTTCTTTTGTAACATAATTGATGGTGTCAATTACTATTCCCCTTACCTAGTAAAAATACTAAGTCATGCTGGTTGTATTAATTAAAATGTGTTGTTTTTTATTGTGTGCTCTTTTTTTTTTTTGAGATGCAACATAAGGAAAGCACAGAAGTAATTCTCAAGTGAAAATCACACTTAGGCAATTCATATCTAATTGCTCCTAACAGTGTTTCCTTCCCCCTCAGAAAAAGATAAAACCAACTATCAGATTTTATTTTATTTTTTGTCTTTAAAGAATTTCCTTGGTCTTGGTGTAGGGTTGAACTGAGATACCCAAGTGCTGAATACTTTATTTGTTTAGAGTTTACCTTTTTTTTTTTTGCTAAATAGTTTTCAAGACAAAAAAATAAAATTAAATAACTGGATTTTGTCTTGAAGTTTTAAAGGGAATAGTGGAAAAAGTGCTTTTCTCCACTGTTCATAAAATCAGTGTTGAAAAACGCAGGGCTGGGGTATAAGGCAATAAGGAATAAGGCAAAAGTAAAAGAATAAAACCAAACCACAAATTTATGGAGGCTACAGTTGACACAAGCTGCGTAACAATCTCTGGTTTGACAAAACCAAAATGTGAGCCGTAAGCAAAGACAGAATAGAAAAAGAAATAATTTCTTGATATGGCTTTACCAAAAATTTTGAGGCAAAGGACCTGGTTTGTGGGATAGCCAACTACCCTGGATTTCTTCTTATAGAAATAATTCTCAGTGATTGATGTCATTTATTGGTTGCCTAGCGTTTTCTAGTGGGACGGCAATTATTCTAGTGATAGCTGTCATAATGCTCACACTTAAACAGCACAAGAGACCATTTTTGTGCCACAAAATGAACTTTGGGTACCACAGCCAAGCCAGCCTGAAGAGAAGTCCTAATTTCAACTGGCAGTTGAAAGAACTCCAGGCAGTTGAGAAATGCTTTACTGCGATACAAAGATGAAGAGCCCGAGTTAAGGAAATGTGCTCATTTGTTCTTGTTGCAGTAGTCAAACTCAGAGTACAAACTCAATCCAGCAAATCCCAAACGTGGGATACAGTTTGATTCAAAATATTATCCAGAATAGAATTAAAATGAGGTGGAATTATGTTTGGCAGATAGCCCATTTAATAATCTTCTTCTTTTATTCCACTTTAAATAATTTTGAACATTATAAGTTAAATGACCAGTACAACCTACAAATAATAAAAAGGACTAAACCAGCAGACATTCTCCTAGAAGCTACAAGTTTTGGCTGCCAATAATCATACCTAGTGGCTCAAGACAGAAATGGAGCTGCCAAAAATTTCTCAAGAGAGCATGCAAAAGTAAGTAAAAGTACCTAAGAACTGCATGGCTTGCAAAAAAAATACTGTGTGTGCTCACAACATAAAAGCACACAAAACAGGTGTGAGTTCTGGGTAACTTGAGAGAGAAATTAATGATATTCCACCAAATGTAGAACAGTTAGTTGAGGGACACACTGTGGACCTCATCTTATCCTCAGCCTTATGATGCAGTGCATAGAAATGTTAAAAAAAACCAAGTCTAAAATAGAAGAAAACAAATGGAAGGGAAAAACAGGATGAGGGAAAAGGAAAAAAGTGGATGTGGGTGGAAAGAAATACAGATTGATGCAGAAGTAGGAATGGAGAACACATTTTCTTTGGGGAAAAAACCCCATGATCTCCCTGGAAAGAAATTATGCTGGTAAAAGCAGAATGGATGGGCAAGGAGACAGAGTGTGCTTTAAAAAGCCTTATTAAAGACTGGCACAGCATGAGTAGTTGACAAGTAAGGAATCGAGTGAAGGGAAGAGGTAGTTCTGGGACAAGGACAGTTCTGGAAGGTCACAGAGAAGAAAAGGAAACACTCACAGGAAACACAAGAAGGTCTATGATGCTTTAAGATACTCTCTGATGGACCTTGGGACAGGATCTGAACTGAGTTTCCCTGTGTCTCATTTGCCCCTAACTATCTGTGAATCCAGTCTACAAATTAAGTCACCACTTTGGGATGCCGGCCCTTAGGCAGGGAGACAGCCTGAACCTGGAAAAACCCTTAAAAGTTCACATGACAAAATTCAACAAGATTGAGCTCCCATTGCCAGACCTGCAGGTGGGTTACAGAAGTGTCAGCTTAATGCTGCGAAACAGAACTTCTGCTTTGGTTTTGTTGGGCTTTTTTCTTCTGTAAAGTCAGAGAACCTGTATGCAAAATTATCCATCAGAACTTCATTTCAAGATGAAGTCAGTAAGAAGTAAGCTTAGGACAAGTGACGTTTTAATGTTAAATACTTTGAAAAATTAGGATCTATATTTCTCAAACTGTGTACCTAAAATTAGTGTATGTTTTTGACTTCTCTTAATGTGTTCTGTAGTTTCCATTTTAAGGAACACTACCTCAATTTGCAGAATTTTCTATGAAAGCATATGAACAATTTGTGTCTTAGAATAATAAATTATGCAAGAAAAAACCCAGAGGAAGTCAGTCTGCATTCAGAGAAGATTCTGAATAAAAGGCACCAAAACCAATACGGAGTTACACACAGGACAACAAAAAAAAGTTAATTTCCTTCTGCATCTTAAGCATTTGTAGAGGAACTCCACAAAAATTGCAAGATTGCACAAGAAACCATAAGGCTGTAACTTTGTGTACTTAATTTTATGATCTGAACAGTGTCACAAAAATACTGGACTATTGCATGGTGATTACTTTTAGACCTGAAATAAAGTTTTTTCACTGGAAAATTTTTTAAGGCCTGCTATGATTGGATGCAGTAACTTTGTAATGCTCTCTCCCATCATTGTCATCAATTACTACTCAAAGTGGCTGTAGTTCAAGAGACATTTTCTTGCTGTATGTACAAAAGAGTCAGGTTGCAATCCAGCATTTTGGGTCCATTACTGTTACAACATCCTTTCAGCCATCATGATCAGACCACATACTAAATCAAACTTGGTAGTGTCATCTGAATGGCTATTCTCCATCAGAAACCGAACAGCTAAACTGACCTTTTCTCTCTTTGTGGTGGTATTCTGCTAACCTTTCCCCCCAGATAAATACAAACTATGATATAATAAAATTATATCAGATTACAAAATGAAGATACTTACTAACTGGGACAGACTTTGAAGGTAAGTTGGTTATGTTGCCCTTTTAGATACATGATATGTGATACAAAAGGCTTTAAAATACCTTGTTCAATCACTAAACTAATTTCAATGTCCTTTTTAAAATGCAAGTATCTGAATAAGAAGTTGCAGATTTGAAAGCTCCTTCTTTATTTTTTAGATAAGCGTTTTCTTGTTATACTCTTACTATACCATGAGAAATCAAAACCCTGTTACAGCCATTGTTTCTTAATTACTTTGAAATAATGCGCAAGCACAAACTAATGTATGAAAGGTATTGATACTAGTAAATCCATCATAGGTAAAATGAGGTAAATTGAAAGAATAAAATAAGAACCAGCTCTAGAAAGCAGTACAGGATAAAAAGTGGTATCACTGATAAAAAAGAAACACCAACAGGTAGAGAAACAGTTAGCAATTATTTAGTGGGAAATATCAAACAATCACAGCTGAAGTATTATACCTGAAAGCATAGGATAAAGTCCCATCTAGTTTATTCAGAGAACTTTTGCTGATACTGGAATAAAAGCAATATCAAAACAATTCAATTGTATTTATCAAAGGATTTTTTTGCTAAGCAAAGCATTCTAGTACTCGATGAACAGCATATAGAAGAATCCTTCACTGACCACCAAAATGCCACAGCTCCAGAAAGAAGAGACAACAGCACGCATCTACATATAACTATATATAACTTGTTTAATAATTAGACACTAACCAGTGCCTAGTGGAGGCAACAAAGGGGATTAAATGAGAGAATGCAATTACCATTCTTGGAATTTGACCACTTTTCTGAAGTTAAGACTTCTAGTCTTCATAACAATGGCGATTGTTATTTGTGTGTAGTCATTTCATGACAATGTGTATTTCTAGGAGTTCACCTCATATTTTGAAGGAAATAGTCTTACCTAGAAAGCATCCCCAGAGGAGTAACATTAAGCGATCCCATCAGCATTGCCAGGGCCATCCCTGGGGCTTCTCGTTCTATTACTTCTTTAGTGGCCTGCAATCAAAGATTAAATAGCAAAGTGAGTGAAGATATGGAAGGACAAGAAAAATGTGAAACCAGCTAAAGTTTGGGTAAGAATATCTCCTCTTTTTGTTTCTGCCAAGAGACGTCCTTGCTAAATTCTCAACACTGAAATACGTTAAATAATTTTCTCTTGGTTGTGTAAAATAGGGAAAAACAAGGGCTTGGGAAGAAGCACTGTTAGCTGTACTGTAAAGACACCTATGGAAAATGCTAAAAGTCAGAGCCCTATATATATAGGAAATGTTAACCGACATCACATGAATAACAACAACTCCCTCTCACAGAAAAGAAAGAATGTTTGGGAATAAGCAAAGAAAAGACCAAATGTAAACTGCCTTCTCTTCCTCATCAATCCCATGTGCATTTTCCCGTTGAGATTTTCCCAGGCATGAGAAGGGTGAATCAGTCTGTGCAGAAGACAGAAAAAAAAAATTGCAAAGGGAAGCCCATGTAGCAGGCAGGCAGGAAAATAGTAAAATGGTAATGATAATGGCCAGAGGCTGAGGCCTTCCCTTTTGATCATGTCAGCAAAACAGCGGTTCCAAACAGGCTGGTGGCTTTTATTCAGAAGCGGTCCATATGCAGTGGGCATCGAGAAGCCTGGAAGCAGAGTCTGAAAATACTTGTCTTTTTAGTCCTTTTTCTACAAAGGGAATAAGATGGAAAATTATTTTTTCTGGGATGCACACGACCTTCTGCCCTGACTTCTAACATAGATTTTCTCAAAAGCACAAATCTGTCCAGTCTCCCAGCCTCTAACTTTAGTTAGGACATAACACCTCAAAGGCAGGTTACAGTCCTACCCTCTCCTCATTTCCCTCCCAGTAGTTGCTGTTCAGTGTATCGTCTTGTTTCATGCTCTGAAACAAGATTTTAAAGTTATTTGGCACATCTAAAATGTTAGCAATGCTCATAAAACTGTGAAATCCATTGTAAAACATACAGCCAAACTACAACGCTTTGATGGCACAGCTATCAAAACAGAAATAGAAAAGCACATCTGAAATATAAGGACACTGTGAATAAGCTAAATTTTCTTGGCAGTTTGATATAGCAAAAGAATAAAATGGAAGAAAACCAGACAAATTATTTTGTGGGAAAGATTAAATTATAAATCACATCCTTGTGCTTCTGTAAGCTCCTAGTTTACAAACAGAAAAACAAAGTCATAGAGAAGGAAAATGACAAAATTAACCCAGAGGCATCCCTATGAGAAGAATCCAGGAGTCCTATACTAGCTATACAGCAAAAACTCTTACAGGAAGCAATAAATAAAACAACAACAAAAAAATTCCTTGAAGAGTAGAGGTATTCAAGTGGCCATATTCTCAAACATTGCCACTAACATTTATAATACTTTAAAAGACTCTGTCAGTATCAGAAGACATGGGACACAGCTACCAAATAAACCTTCAGATCTTCTATTAAGAAGCAAACTTAGTATGTGTTCAGTTGTGGGAAGTAGGGATTTTGGTATATACAAAGCCTGACAAGACAGTAGCTGACAACACAGTCTTATTTCAAACATAGCATGTTGGTTTTACTATCTGCCATCCTGTGCACAGAAACAGAAAAGACAAATAACTACAGACCAATGTCTGTATTTCTACACAGGGGAAATGAGAAGCAGGAGACTAGGAATGATATAGACAAAACTCTCCCTGCGGGAGATTGCCTAAATTACCTACTGAGGTATTAAATTATTGATCCCATTAAAAATTCTTAAGACTATCCATCAACCTGATGATTTTATAGTACAGAGGAAAAAGGCACTGCAATGGTGAAAGGACAGTGAAAAAGTTGGTGAAACATGGGATTCTCTGTGTGTGCATACATAGTAATTCTGTATCTGTGCCTTTTATTTCAGTTAATACCATGCTTCAAAGCTATTCAAAACTGGTTTTAAATATGAAATGCATTTTGAGATTTCTTTTTTGCCCTTGAGCACAGTGACACTTTGAAGATGCCATTAGTTAAAATTCTAAACAGGCTTCAAAGGTGGTACAAGATGCAAAAGAGTTCCATAAACAACGATCCTGCAGCTCGGGGAGCCCTTCAATGAAATTCAAGTCCATTCTCCAACATCACAAGAAAAATGACCTTCACAAAATGTCACTGCTAGCAGGCAATGTGATTATTAAAAATGTATAGACTAAGCAACAAAATCTGAAAGGGCAGAAAGTCCAAACAGCAGTACAGCCCTCAATAGAAGTTTCTAAAAATACTTGTTTCAAAATATATATATGCTCCTATTTATTACTGCAGGCAGACTTCTACAAACAGGGGAATGCTTCCTGTTTTCATATTTGCAGTCTGACCAAATGGATGTAAACCAAAAAGGCTGCTAAGTAAACAACTTTTACAGTGACATCTGCTCTTGAAATCAGCCACTGGAGTGTCTACTCTTGGGATGTCCTGAAATTACACTACTTAAAGCGTGCCATGTACAGGAACCGAAATCACCACGACGCTGGGAAGCCCGCGCCTCATTAGCTATACATATATACACGCTGCAGTGACTTGCCAATACTTCACATCTACCTGTAACAACTCTTAGTTGCCTAACCATGTACCAAAGTGCCGGCGGCCAGGTTTCCCAATGCTTTTTCCAGGTTTGAAGGAAGGGTGGAAGAGATGGCAATACTCCATTTTCATCTGTGTCCAGTTCAGGAGTTACCTGTTACCAACACCTATCTGCATGTAAGCTATTAAAGAGTTGGTGACTTGGCACCTTTCCATTTTACCAGTACTCTAGCAAGGCTGAATAAAGACTGCCAAACTTTGTTTTGTAGGCAATTTTTTTCTTGGTAGTCTGACCATCAGTGAGCTTTTGCCTGCTGCAGGGGGCCATAGCCTTGGCACAAAATGAATCACAAATCAGGGCTGTTGCCCCTGGCTGTCTTACAATAGTGATGATGACACTACCATGTGGGCAAAAGCAGAAAAAAATGATGAGGAGGTTTCATTGAGAGCTGTCACACTGATGCCTTCATCAGGACAGAAGCTGTGTACTGATTCCTCAAACCTGAGGCTGCTGACTATAAAAAGCAGGTGGACAAAACCGGACAATTTGCATAAAATACTAACATGACAGCAGGGAAATGGGGACACAGTTTCTCCCTCATAAGGTTGTTGTGCAAACACAGATGGACACAAAATGGAAGAGGAAGAGAGGGGTACCACAGCAGGAGAAGTATTTGAAGGTAAACATAAGAGTTCAGGAGAGACATGGAAATGCAGTAAGGCCAGTTTGGAGGCTGCAAAGAAAGGAAAGCTCTGTAGCCTAGATGGGAGAAGGGAGTGTGGGAAGAAGGAAGCCTAAGAACTGGGGAGAGAAAGAAAAAGCAGCAAGATTGTCAGAAGGGCAGGGATGGGAGTAGAGCAAGGGCAAGTGAGTGAAGTGAGAGGGATGAAAGAAAGACTGGACAAGGTGCTTGGATGGGCAACATGTGAGGGAGAAACTCTGGACAAGCAAAAAGGAAGACAGGACATGATAGATATATCAGGCTTTGGGAGAGAGACAATGGTACTGAAATAAAACAGTCGTTTCTACTCCGGAGAGAAGCAGAAACTACCAGTTAAATGCTTACTTCACAGAACCATTCAGGACTTACTAACAATGTCTATGAGAGCAGTTCTTATATTTCATTGCTATATGAATAAACACAATTTATTTTAAAACACATTTTTGATTGTTTTCAAAGTGCTTTTTTATTGGAGGTAGGGCATTATGTTCCCAAACCAACTGATATATTTTTAGATATCTTTGACGTAGTTGTGGTTGCTTAACAGATGGCTCGCTGCCAATTGGTTTCACAGAGTTCTCTGCTGCTTCACTGCCTTTCTTTGCCCCCATATAAATTAGGCATGTTCAGTTCTTAACCTGTGGAAGCCCTCCCAGGCAGCTTTTGGAGGATATACCCACTGCAGACTGATTTAATTAAAAGACCTAGGACTACACTTCTTGAAATGTTCAGAAACTCCTTATCTTCGTCTTTCAGGTATTAAACATAGCAAAGTTTTACCTCCTAATAGTAAGTAGCGATCTGAGACACTTCGTATACTCTTCAGCAGTTTTGGGATGATAATAGTTTTATTTCTTCAACTAAAATGCAAATACAAGACTGAGAAATCATAATAAATTTGATTAAGATGACCGACCCTGTCTCAGTTGAAAACACTATTTCTGTTGAAAAAGTTCAAATCTGTGACTCTGCATGGCATATCATAAAGCTGTTTATGCAAATTAATGGACAAATTCCCAGATAATTTCTATTTAACAGACTATACAATTAGCATAGATAACATTTTATTACTTATTTGAACCTCCTATTGAGAGAGAAGTCTTGGAAGGGGCTAATGAAAGAAATACCTATATACCCTCTGCAAGAGAGCTCACAGACCACAGTCAAACCTCAGAAGACAGGACAAGGAACTACAGAGGAAGCAGGTTTTTTGATCAGTCAAACAGGCAACAAAAATGTCGGTCACGTCTGTCAACCAGTTGTGTAAGAAGTGTAGACTTTAGGAACAAAAATTGCATCTCTCAGCTTGGTTATGAGATACTTTCTTCAAGGTTATTCGGTATACCTCTGCTGGAGACAACACGTGTGCCCGTAATTTCTATTCACAGACCAGCTATTTCAGCTTATTCTCTACTTCCCTATCCTTATTTCACAGGGGAGAAAATAAAGCTTACAAGGAGCTGATTAGACTGATGAAAGCTTCTCACCCAAAAATCACTTCTCGATTTCTTCTCTTAGTACAATAAGAAATACAGGCTTCAGCAGTTGGTTTCTTTCAATTCACAGAAAGAGTTTTAGATAAGGATCAGTTTGAGTCACTCATCCTCACCATCATGCTGTCTTTCCTAGAATTTTTCTTATTCCCTGATCCCAATAACCTGTGCAATGATATTCTGTGTCTTTGTTTATGGTTGGAAGGCTTAACAAGAACTGTGCTCTTTGATATTCTCCAAAACCACATTTCTTCGACTAATTGCTCAGTTAATTTGACAAATGGATAAAACCAATCACATATGCTATTGTTGCAAAGTAATCAAACTCAAAGTTGAGTTAATAAGTTAATAACTTTCTAACATCATAGTGGCCCTAGCACATCATTGGGGGCCTGGGACATGCACCAGGCATTAGCTGTCCTTCCATTTGTATGCAATTACAATTATCATTAACTTCTTGGTGTCAAATTAGTTATCACAGATCCATCTAAGTTAAGAATGACCTGTGGCATTCAGATGGCAAAGAACAGCTGCTTCTGGACCCACAGATCCCAGAAATAGGTGTTTGCTGTCATTCTGGAGCTTCTGACAGATTCGCACTCGCTCTAATGAACCTGGCCACATCCACTTTAAAAGTAATAGCCTGATATTGTTTCCTCAACACTAAGCTATCCATAGTCTTAATTATGTGGGCCTGTAAAACCCTATCAACTGTTTTACAGCCCCAGAGCAGTGAACAGTACCTGATGTAAAGCCAAAGCAAGCACCAATTGCTATGTTTGGGCCTGTAAGACAGACTGGTGGTGGCTAGGCAGACACCAGGCCAGTGCTGCCTGCAATGCATGTGGTTGTTCTTCCTCATGAAGACAACACTTAGGCTTCTCTCAAGTTTACTGTACAGTGAGATACAGCCTGAGTCTAATGCGTCTTTTTTATGTTAAATGCTATGTGTGTCAGACACACATACACACATGCTGACAGCTCTTCCAGGCTTTTATAGAACAATTTTTAATAAAATAAAGCATGTCTAAACATAAGAGTGGGACTTACTCTATCACCTTTCCCTCCTGTCAACGGTGAACTTGGTACATATGCCTCCAATAATTGACCTGATTATATGGCCTCCTCCTCTTGTCCCAGCTCAAATCTATAAACAGCCAAAGGTGGATGAAACCGTGATTAATGTAACCAACGAAGTCTACAAACTGGTGTATTTGCACATGCAGAATAACGGAACCACAGACTGGTAGGGGTTAGAAGGGACCTCTGGAGATCATCTAGTCCAACTGCCTGGCCAAAGCAGGATCACCAAGAGCAGGTTGCACAGGATTGCATCCAGGCAGACTTTGACTATCCCCAGAGAAAGAGACTCCACAAACCTCTCTGGGAAACCTGTTCCAGTGCTCTGTCACCCTCTCAGTGAAAAAGTTTTTCCTCGTGTTGTGATGGAACTTCCTGTGTTCCAGTTTATGCCTGTTTCCCCTTCCCCAATGCACCAATAATGCATTTCCATTTCCGGTGCTTCTGCAGCACAAGAATGCTGATTTGAAGTTTGTTTGCACTCTCAGCGTATTCACAGCGACTCTGCTGCTGCTGAGATCCCAAACATCACAGAATGACCCTACATGATTTATCTGGGTGAGGAAATAAAGTGTCACAGCAATAACTGCTGTTAGATTAGACTGAATACAGACTCTTGTTTTCTCTTTCTCCCCATATCCATGTTCCTCCATATCCATGTTTCCCTCTGCCTGTAACTTAGCCCCTCCAAATTCCCTCACCCTCTTTACTGGGATCCATGTTATCATTTATTGCAGCCTAATGCCTATGGCATGGGACTCAGAGGCCAGGTGCTAATTCAGTCCCCTTGTTTATAAAGCAGTATCAGTAAATGATACTATTGGTATAATTCCACTGTGTATATGATCATACAAAGCAACTGGCTGGTAGAGGTACTTCTGACAATACTCAATGACTTATGCATGATCAAACTATTAATATATTCAATTTTTAATAGTTGGACTCCAATTACAGTTATTTTTGTAAATAAAGAATTACCTAAGTGTGTATTAGTTAATAAAGCCTTTGGTATTTATTGTAAGTTTCCTCATAAAACCTTGTTTTCTTCAACTGAAATCAAACTAATCAAGAGAGTTACTTTGTAACACCCAGATTCATTTACAGCTTGCAAAACATTTAGGGGAAGATACTTCATACTCAATACAGAAGCTGAAAATTTAAATGCATGTACTAGAGAAAGCAATACTGTAGAATTTGTAACTTGTTACAAACCTACTGAGGTGCAGGATCTCAGTTTTGAACTAAACCTGATGGTATTTGATTTACATAAACTTCACAGATCAGTGATCTGCCTGCCCCATTTCTGTAACAAACGTTAATGACACTGGTGCACCAAGGCAATCAAACCCTGTGCATCTTCTAAATATAACTGCTAATATATATTAACAACAACAACAATATTTTTAACCCTGATTGCTAAACAAAGTTTTAAGGTAGTAAATATTTATGCCATACAAACTGATCTTAATTTCATGAGACTGCTCACGCCCATACTTTGTCATAAAACCAACAGAACAATCATTGGCAGGGACAGTTAACCAAAGAAAATGCTTACTAAATGCTTTTCTGTGCTACAAGGAATGCATTTAGACTCTAGGAAGACCTATGCAGCCCACCAGATGCAGTATGTTACAGCTGTATTATGGTGTGTGTTAAACCAGCATGTCAAAAGGCAGAGTATTTGTGAAGGATTCAGAGGATGAGCTTGATAAAACAGCTGGAGGCAAGTCACTGCACTTGCTCACAAAGAAGGGTCAGGTGCCTACTTCCTTTTACAGCCCTCTTTTTCCTGTGCAAACTGCTGTGCTTTCCACTTGATCCCCACTTCACGTAAGAATGAATCCCTTGTTGTTCAATAAAAGTAGTACAGCTGAAGACTTGCTGATTAAGGCAGCAACACGGTTCTGCTATTACAAAACCCTTGTTAAAATTTTACCTATTAATCGTTATTATTCTTCTAAGTTTTCCCTCAGTTACTTCAAACTGCTTTGGATTTAGTATAAAATATAAAAATCTACGCAATCCATCACAACTTCTGCAAAAAATCTTTAAAAATTTAAGCAGCAGAACAAAACCTGAGAAGTGAAACATTTTTTTCTTTGCAAATCACAGAATCATACAGCAGAAATGAGAGAAATAAGTATCAATAAAATATCTCCACTATCTCAGTAAGAGTATCAATAGGACTTCTACAATTAATGCAAGTGACAATGTAATGAGCTTTAGCTAACAGAATAATAACTAGGTAGCACTGTCTCATTAAAGAAACCACCCTTTACAGTGCATTTGGTTATGAGTACTACCTTCCAGACTATACCTAAAGGGGAGTCAGTGTACAGTTAGCTTCATTTCATACAAAACTCATGGCAAAATTGGATTCTTTATACGCAGGAGGGGGAAAGTATATTGAACAATGAAGTCTAGATCTGTGCAAAAGAAACAAACCTGTCAGTTGCTTAGTTGTGATATTAGCATCATAGGAAGATAACAGATCCTGTTCTTTAGAGATCCTCATCCGCAGACATAAAGAATGAGGCTACCAGGTAGAAATGTTTGTCGCTTTCTCTTAAGAACTTGTCCAGTCTCTTGGGCAGTGAAAAAACCAGAAGTTTTTATTTGTAATTTTACTTCCCTAAATAAATAATTTTGCAATGCTTTAGCTCTAACACATTTGCTACTGGGATGTAGAACTTTTTTTTTTTTTAAAGAATGTTGCCTGTTGTTTCCTATCGTTTACTACCTTCTGCCAAAACCAAATACTGCATATGAAATATCTGTACTTCTGAAACTCTAGTGAGTTTCTGCCACAGGTCAAGTAGCACCTCCAAACAATTTTGATCTGAATCATTGGTGTTGAAGATTAAAAAAAAAATAACCCTTCCTAAAATACACTACAAAGGATGGACTACTGAGTGATAACTTTTCAAGAATATACCATGCCAATACAAGAATTATGAAAAGTACTTTACTTCCTGTTAAGATTCCCTTACACAGTATCTTTACTCCCCAAGTAAATGATAAATCATGTCTAATACCACCTTTAAAGTACTTTTGCTGTAACCTAAAAACTCACAGAAAGGATTCTTCAGTGAGATCCAGTGATGCAATTCACGTGTTCAGAGTCTGAACAGTTGTCGCTTTAGGTACACATGAATGACGCACTCATTGGAACTGAACAACTGAACAGATTTTGAAAGCTGAAGTGACCTACTGTGCATTCTGTCAAACAATTTCCTGCACAGGTTTACTTAACCCCTGGTACAAACCACATTTTTTTCCCCCCCAAGACTCTCATGGAAACAATTGGATGAAAAGGTTTCTCAAAGAGATGGAAAGCACTTTGTTGAGACTGCTGCAGCACAGAGCACTGACATAGAAGACAGCAGAAATCCTAATATATTCTGAGTGAGGAATATTAAAATATCAAGTTTACCTTTTCTGCTGGAATTTGATTTTACTATTTAATTACTAATTTATAATGCTGAATAAGTTAACAATATAAAAAAAATCCACTCTTTTCTCTTTATTTCACTTCACTTTTCTACACACATTTCTGTATCTAAACCACCAGTTTCTTCCAGTTTTAGAAGACATTATGATATCCTTCATGCACTAAAACTAGTTCATTAATTTACTGACACTCCTCAGCTGTGACAGAGTTAATGCTTACCATTTAACACAACTTTGCATTGTATAGGAAAATACTGTTGGTCTACCTAAATCCACAACTCATAACTCCAAAACCAACCGAAGTTCTTATAACGTAGGCACCTTTAATACACATGGATCAACACAGGATTATAAGCACCTCCTCTCACATGCACTAATGCTGTGCTTGAAGCAGCAGACCATCTCACACAGAAAAATCTCTGTGCTTTCAAATAGAATTCACTCTGTGTCCAAACTTTTTCAGCAGATTGATTTTTATATAGCAGCGTGTAAGTGGATCACTGAGAAAAGGGGTAGCTTTTAACAATTGGTCAGGCAGGATTGATTCTTAGATGTGCACAGGGAACAAATTTGTTCTTCCTCCATGTACTTAAAACGTACATAGGTCCAGCTCTTGCAATAAATGCAAAGCTGCTCATGACCACAGCGACGGTAGTGATTTAGAGAATATCAACTACAAACATCAAAGCTCTAACCAAATTAACTTAAGTAAAAAAAAAATCAGACAACAGGATTTCTATATAATGTATAAGGATAATGAAAGACTAATTCAGAATAACAGAAATCATAAGCACCTACAGTTAGCTGATGAAGTGAGTTAAATTTTAAAAGAAAAATTTCATTTTAAAAAGCTAACAATGGAAAGAAACAAAGACATAAAATATTTCTAGGGAAAATATTAAGCTGTCTTAACAATGTGACAAGTTATTAATTGAGAAAAGACCTTAAGTTCCAGCTAGGTTAGGGAATTCATCTTTGTTATGCTTCAAAAAGTCAAAAGAAAACTCTCTTACAGACACCCCCCTGCATGCGAAGAGCGATGAGGAGTTAATAGCAGCTTCTCATTAAGATGCTGCAGGAAACAAAATCCCTAGACAGAGGCATCTGAAAGAACTTTGTGCCTTTCTCTGTTCTTCTTATCCCAGGAATCACCAGTGCTGAACGGCAGAAATACGTGAAACTTGCATGATTTGTAGAAGGGTTTGAGACGACCACAGTTTTAGTCCTTGCTGGCCACGGATTCATTTTGTGTACCACTGGATACACTATTTGATTTGAAAGAAAAAATTGTTCAGCTCACAGAAAGAAGTGGCAGTAACCCAATCATTTCTTGCTCTTGAAAAGGGAGCTGCAGCCCAAAAACTCAAGGCAAAAACCCAAGGTGCAAGATGTATGTTTGATTCCATTTTGAAATCTGCAAAATCCGCAACCTGAGCGATGCATGTGATTGCAGCACTACACAAAATAAAGCTTATTTCATGAAGTCTATCTACAGTTTGTCTGCAAAAAGTTTAAAAGCAAAAGCCTAATATTGAAGTGTACAAATACTTCCTGGAAGCAAGCAGCAAGGGTGGAAAAAATTATTTAGTTTTGCTATGATTACTATGAGAGCTGTAAAGAGCTAATCAAACAAAAGTTTAGGTGCAATCTCAGCTAAAATTTCTGAACTGTGACATCTAGCTGACTTCATCAAACTCCCAAGTTAAGTGAAAGAGGCTCCAGCAAATTCAAAATCTAAAACCTGGCTGGCAGAACAACAGAAAAACCTAGTGGGGTAAACAATTCTGCAAGTCATTGAAGGATGGATGACATGGTCTTCTTCCATGTCTAAGCTGTATCAGTTTAAGTTACTAAGGAACTTCACTAACATTAAGCCATAGATACCATCTTAACGAGGAGTGAAACTGTATTATAACCATGTAACCGTCTTTTCTTAGCCTGCACTCTAAAGGATAATTTAAAAGGGAACCCAGATGATTGAGTGGATCTTCCCAATTACATTTAGCAGAAGAAAAGTGTGGGTTATAAATTGAGATACTCAGAAAGTTTTAAATAAAACCCGTGTTCTTTTCCTTCTTACAGCTTCGTGTATCTCCTCGTTTTTCCAACAAAAGCTATTTGCCCACTAAAGAAGTAAAAGAAGACACACAAACTTACTCAGTATCAAAAAACCTTCAGTAAATTGCTAGAAGAGTTGTGACAGCCAAAGCCTTTGTCACTGATGACAATACATGAACAGAAAGGCATGTATGTTCTTTAGCATAATACTTAACACCTGAGGCATTGTTGTCTAAAATTAAATAACTTTTTCAAACTAGATCCAGAAGCAACATACAGACATAATAAAATCTGAGTTTCAAGTTGATACAAGTCACTGTCAGGCACATTATTCTTCAAAGAATAGAAAACTTCAACTGAAAGCAGAGAGTAAGTGGATCAGGTCAGTGGAACACCTCCTGGAAATCCCAAGAGTAAGAAAATAATTGTGTACCTTTCTTTTTGAGAGCAAAAGACCTGCATTAGTAAAGAATTTCTTTTCAGAAACAACTGAAGAAATTAGCTGCTTAGATGCTACAATCCTGACTCTCACCAGAAAGGGTACCTTGAGAAAACAGAGAAGAATAAACAAAGAAAATGGTAAAAATTTTAATGGAATTTAAATACTGAGTTGAAGTGACAAGAGGTTGTATGAAAAACACTCTCCTGACAAATAATTTTTAGTATGTGGGCAGAGTAGTTCAGAAATGTTACAAGTTTTTTTAATCAGAGATAATAAGGAAGGAAAAGAGTCTAAAAAGAGGAAATAAAACTGAGATACAATTAGGCTGATAACCGGAAATTTAGTTATCCTGGAAAGAAAAACTCTATTAGCTGGAAAGAATTGTAACTCTTAATGACTGTTCAGGAAGCTAATATTTTGTTCAAAAGTCCACAGGATAGACTAAAGAATATCTTAACGAAACACCACTACCACCACCCACACCCAACAAAAAGACACATCAGAAAAAAGACAAAATAATCTATTTCAATGTTGCAGGGATTTGACACGATGTTATTCCCAGGGATTTGTCTGCAATGTCTTCATAATTTCTTTAACCAAATTTTTACTCATCTCTAAGACAAAAATTTTCTTTCAGATTCTGATGCTTTTCTATCACAGAATCTTACAGAATCTTAGGGGTTGGAAGGGACCTCAAGAGATCATCGGGTCCAACCCCCCTATATTGTTAAAAGTTTTTATCACCTGCATATTACTTGAAAAGCAGCCATTTTCTGAGGCAATGTTAATTTGAAAAAGCTTTATTAAAAATAAGTGAAACGATACACGGAAAAATGTCTTCTGGCTCTTGGGAGAAGTGAGTTCTAGCAGTGTCCTGCAGTCCCACAGTGATAGAGTGAATATTCCTCCTTCCTTCAAGCATCTGATGTCACTCCTCAAACAAGTCGAGAGAAGCAGGGAAGTAATACTGGAAGTTAAAGCTTGGAGAAAGAGAATTGCCACTGAGATGTGTTTTTGTCACCAGACCGCTCAACAGCGCGAAGCCGGTGGGAAGTGAGAGACTGACAGCCTACTTTCTTTAAGAGTTCACAAAGTTGTGAAAAAAATACGCCTGGAGGAGCAAGGGAGGGGTGGAAAGGCTGAGAAGAGGGAGGACATGAGAGCCTAGGACACTGAAAGGAAGTAAAGGCAGACCTTTGTGTCCTCCAGTTCCTTGGAGTAGAATACAATTTCTAGAGGTTAGTGTGAAAACCAAAAGAAGGTTCCTACTGTTTCTTAACTCAGAATATTGTCTGCTGTCCTGGGAGCCACCTTTCACAGGTGGCAAGTTGGTGTTGGGAGCATAAAAGCAAGGTGCTCTCCCAGTGTCTCTGATTCCACAGCTGTCCATGCACAAGCAAACAAGGCTACAGACTCATGGGATGCTGCCCTGCCTGTACTGTTAGGCATCATTTTACATAAAAAGAAGCATGACCAGCAGATTGAGAGAGGCGATTCTGTCCCTCTACTCTGCTCTTGTGAGACCCCACATAGAGTACTGTGTCCAGCTCTGGGGTCCTTAGCTCAGGAAGGACATGGAGCTGTTGGAGCAAGTCCAGAGGAGGCCACAGAGATGATCGGAGGGCTGGAGCACCTCTCCTATGCAGACAGGCTGAGAGAGTTGGGGTTGTTTAGCCTGGAGAAGAGATGGTTCCAGGGAGACCTTATGGCAGCCTTCCAGTACCTGAATGGGCTCAAAGCAAAGCTGAAGAAGGGCTGTATACAGGGGCATAGAGCGACAGGACAAGGGGTAATGGCCTTAAGCTGAAGAAGGGGAGATTTAGATTTGATATAAGGAAGAAATTCTTCATTATAAGGATAGCTAGTGCCCCCTCCCTAGAAGTGTTCAAGGCCAGGCTGGGTGGGGCTTTCAGCAACCTGCTCTAGGACAGGGTGTCCCTGCCCATGGCAGGGGTGTTGGAACTAGGTGATCTTTAAGGTCCCTCCAAACCAAAGCATTCTGTGATTCCATGATCCTGTATTTACTGTATTTCTGAAGACAGCAAAAGTATCAATATTGTATCTGGAGAAGTTAAAAGCTAACGTTAAAAAGTATTACATATAATTTATTGTGAAATCATGCCAGAATCACAGAATCTCAGGATTCATTATGACAGAATATTCTCTCAGTTTCCTACTTGGTACAGGACTCAAAAGCCACAAACACTCATACTACGCTAGAAACTGTGACAGAGCTAGAAAAAAGAGAGGTCAAGTGAGTTGAATTAAAAGAAAAGCAGCAGGAAACCCTGCTTCTTACTCTAAGCAGTGACAATGATTTATTTCCCTTACTATGGGCCTTACAGATACAATCAAATCCTTTTTCTTAATCTGTGAGAGAGTGACAAATAGTTTTGGTAAACTGGCAATTGACCATTTTCCCAGTACAGAAAGTGGAGGAAGCAGCAACGAGGACACACTGCAGTTGTGCAGTACTATCAGTAGTACTGCACTGATCCAATGGCTTTTTTAGGCTAGCTGCATCCCTGTGATTTAAATCAAGGGATCTGTAAAAATTCTTATTCAGCTCCTTTGATCCATTGAATTTACTAAACATATTCAAAACTTAATCTTTCTGAGTCTCAGCAACAAATTGTTATTACCTACCTTCCAGGGATTCTGAGAATTACCGTAGGTAGTAATAATGATTTGTTTTAGTACTTAATTACTATGGATTTTAATACTGAATACAGTATTACTGAACAGTAATACACCTATCAAACGAAGTGATGGAAGCAAAGACTAAATACAATTCAGCTTTTTTCAATATATTTTTTGGTAAGGAGAGGAAGGGTTTTGAGTAGTTATGGAAAAGCTGGATGCTGGTACTGAGATCAGTTTTTGGCTGGTATGTTGAACTGAATCAGATCATGAAGGAGCCAGACAGTATTTTTTTCCCCATTCCTTACAATTCTTCTTAATTTTTTCAGACTGGCACATATTTAGAAATCAAACCTAGGCAGGTGGGCAGGACAATATGGTAGAAATGCCAGGCATAAAAGCAAGTGGACAGGACAGCAAAAGAGCAAGTATCAGTGAGTAAGCAGACTCAAAGAGCAGCAAAGGGACACTATAATCAAGAAGCAGGTGAAAAGGCAGGAGGAAAATGCCAGACATTGAGCAAGTCGATAAAGCAGTACCAAACAGCAGGTGTGCCAAGCAGCAGAAGAGCAATTCCGCAAAGTCAGCAGATGCACTCAGCAGGAAGGTGATGCCAGGCACTCAGAGAGGGAGACGGGGCAGCGGAAGGCCAATGCCCATGTGCAGTCAGATCAAAAGGACAGCAAGGAGGCAATGCGTGCCGTTCAACAGATGGGCAGGGCAGTAGGTAGTCAGTGTCAAGCAATTAGCTGGTCAAGAGGTAATGCCATTCAGGCAATGGGCCAAGATTTCAGGAGGACAGAGCCACACAGCAAGCAGGTAGAGAGAACAAAAGAGAGTAGTGAATGCCAGGCAGTCCCCAGACAGGCAAGGCAGCAAAAGACCAAAGCCCATGAATAATCAGATGCAACTGTCAGCAAGGACAAAAACATAAGCCTGCCAACTGATTGACAGGGCAGCAGGGTGGCAGTGCTTTTTCAGTAACTTAGGATACCATGAGTGAAACAGTCCCAAGAATCTAGATGCTCACCCTCTGGTAATATCATTAGATCAGAGTGAACCATGAAAATCCACAGGAGAATAGCACACAAATGGAAACAGCAGATGAGTCTGACCCTAGCACCTGGGGAGGCCGTGGGACCTTCCTATAAAACAAAAATATGAGAATCCACAAGAAAATCAAACAAATGGGAAAAATGTGTCTAAAAACTGCTTCTGATGATGATTAAAAAAGCAAAAAAATACTAGCAAAGAATTAGTTTGGAAATGATTGGGTGGGATTGAAGATGTTGCTTACCCCTCTCTGGAGCCCACATAATGGGAATGTTGGGAATTTCTGCAGCAGAAAAACAGAAGAGAAAAGGGATTTCTGACTCCCAGTTCAAGGAAAGCATGTCAATTTAGGACTGGGTAACCTCTTTGGGCAAAATGTAAGAATTCAACTGAATCTTTGCCCATCCCCAGAATCATGCCTTTATTGAGGTTTGCGAAAAATCTAAGAAGCCCACATCACTTTCATCTCATGACATCCCACCCTTATTCCCCAAAACCACACTTACCTCTAGCACAAGGTGTATAAGAGGGGAAAGGGGATGGTCTTGTGAGCTCATTCCCATATCCACTGCAAAATAGCTTGTGAAGATGAACAGGAGTACCCATTAGCCACTGCTGGCCATTTGTGAGATAAACTGAAGAAGTCATTAACTGTTACTCATCACTAGTGTAGGCTGGTGTTTGAATCTGGCTTAGATACACCCACACTCTAATGGAAAGAATTAGTCTTGTGGGTAACCTTCTTCTATGGCAAGAATTGCAAAAGTACAAAACTTATCAACACCTTTTATTTACCTTGAATCTCCTCTTCTCTTTTACTTAAGCACTCTAGTATTTAACATGGTTGTTTTTTAAACCACGTTTCAGATATCTTAGCTGCTGCTCTGTTTCAATAACACATAATGAACTCTGGAACATAAGAACTGAGAAAATCCCAGCAGTAATAAAATCAAGTAATTTAACTCATCTGTCATTTCAGTCATAAGTCTTTTCATTCAGTATCTTCCTAGTAACTAAAAGTCAACCAACCAGGAATCAAATTTCACTGTTTCTGTCCTCTTAGAAGTGTACACCATGTGTGTACTTTTCTGTCTGCACATTAACTTCTTATTTGTAACACTGAAATCCTACATCTCACTTTGATAAGGCAATAATACACAACAAGAAGCCAACTCTTCCCTCTCCCATAAAATACAGAGAACCTTATACACTGTAATGGCATCATTAGTTCTGCTGTGCACTGCTGAATTAGGATATGGAAAGGTCACAGAGACAGAATCTATATGAATTTGCCATGTACTCATAAGCAACAAGGCTTTTAAGGAATACAGTAGTAACAGGCTAAGCTGATGGAACATTATTCATCCTTGGTATCAGCCACTCAACCTCCTTCTAGCTCAGCAAGGCACAGGAATAATAGAGGCTAACGTAACTTCGAATTTAGAAATTGGGGTCACAGAACAGCAATTCCTTCCGTAGCCAAAGCTTCCTGCATGAAACACTACTATTTGGGCTTAGAACAGAATGACAGGAAATTCAGGCAGAGGAGACCGAGTGATTTCCACCATATATTTAGTAATGGCATAAACTAGGCAGGAACAGCATATGCTGACTGAACCAGAGCAGATATTAATACTGTAGAGTACGAGGAACTTCGAGCATGCGCACTGGCAGCGTGGCCAAATCCTGCCGTTCCGTGGCCAGCAGCAGCTACAGTTGGCTGCACCACATCACCAACAAACTTGATAGCACCGTTTCTCCAAAGGGAGATCTCTCAAGGCCCAATGAAAATGAACTGTGACAAACTGATCTCAGCGAACCACAAGAAAATGTTTATTTGAGGAAGATGGACTTTTGGAAATCTACTGAAAGCTTAAATGTCAATAACAAATAATCAACAGTTCATTCCATGTAATAATATGGGTATTGTCGGTGCCAAATAATTGGGGAAAAGTATACTCACGAAGTGACAAGAAACTAAAATATCTCCAAATGGTCTAAATTGAGGTTAAAAATTAATTTCTTGTCCATAATTGGTAAGACTTTCATATTTGAGTACAACAGGAGTAATTTTGGCATTCTAGTCTGGTACTTATACTGAGTTAACACTCTGCTAAAGCTTCACTACTCCACGTGGTAGCAATTAGCAGAAGCAGGCAAAGGACCAGTTCCAATCCTAAGAATAACTGCTGAAGCCAGCTGCTTCCCAAGACTCTTCTAGTTTCTTTCCACTTAGTGGCTGGAAGAGCTCCTACACAGCAGGCAAGGAGCAAGTAAGAAATTCTCTACTCTTTAATAAGTTCCAGTTTTAATGATCTACTATTTTAATAGTGGGTCATTTTGCTGTTCTGGTGTTATGTCAAAAGGGCTAACTCACTCAATTTTGGTACATCTTAAACCCAAACTAGTATTTGCCCTCTAGTTATAATTTCTTTAAACTGCTTTTAGAGAGAAGTTTTCCTAACATATTGGTATATTCGTTAATTTTCTTTATGTTAAGCTTTTATGAAACTTATTCTAACAGACTGTGACCAGAAAAAAATGACACATTATGGGCAAGAGTTGCATAATTAGAGTTCTGATGATGTTTTGAAGATTAATTTGTCTTAACCTGATGTTTAATATTGTTCAGTTCCCTATTACCTGCTGTGAAGGCATGTTTTAATGGAATCTTACATTTAATGGAATTCTTACAAATGCTTAAGAGAAAAAAAAATATTTCCAAAAGTTCCAAATTTAAATTTTTTTTATGCAGGAGTCCAGTGGCTTGTATATTTTCCTGCCCCAGTTTCAAGAAGGACTGCAAGATCTACCCACTGTCACAGCTACACTGCTAACACGAGCCAAGCCAGGTAATTTAAACCAATAGAAAGATGTGATGTCAGCTTTGATCCCTACAGTGAAAACATGGCTAAAAGGCATCAGTAATGCCACAAGGAGGAGGACCCTTCTCTTTACCCTGATTACAAGTAAATCATAATCACAGTGTTCTTCTGGGTATATTTCTGAAAGTATTTGGGATGACTAGAATACAGGACTCTTAGTCCAGCTTCCACTCTGAAATTACCTTGGAATAAAACTTAACGGTAAAATTTAAAGTGAGGCTTCCTGGATCATTGCTGTGGCTTTGTTTCTCATTCTGTGAGACAATTCAGATCCCTTACTGCTGTTTTACTACTGTTTTCTTCTTTTCAATAGAGTTTGCAAATATTTCGTACATGTCTGAAGGACAAAACCCAGAACTACTATTTGCTGCTTGAGACTATTAAGGAAAGCTAAACTAAAGCAGGTAAAAGTTGATCCTCAAATGGAAAAAACCCACCCAACTGCTCAACAGGAATTCTATTAGTATTATCTTCAGGATATGATGGCCAGATGTCTTTACGCAGAAGGTTAATATATCTGTAAGATAACCTGAGTTTTTAAGGCATCTCTCCCACAAAAAATTGCTTTTGATTTTACAGGATTAAAATGGAGAATTCTTTAGGGAATTTGCATGATTAATCTCTCATTCTTAAAGAAACCAACCCAAACACATAAATCCATTATGATGATTTTCTTATTAGACTTATTAGTCTTATTAGATCTAGCTCAAGCTTCCTATCACCAGCTATTATTACAATTCTCTTCAGTTGACTAAGAAAGCCACTGGTACCCTACGTTATTATTTCCCAAAGAAAATACAGGTTTTATTTACAGCAATACATTATGTCCCAAAGACAGAACAGGTAAAAAACCCAAGTTTTTTCCTAGTGTTCTTCACGATAAACTAAATAGACTGAGTTGCATAACTCTCAAGAAAGCATCTGTCTCAGCCTCTTTCTGTATCTCTTTGAAAAGAGAACGTCAGAAAAATATGCAGCTTTTCATTTTAGATAAATCAATCCCATATACAGATACAAAAGTACCTTCTGTATTCCTATTCCTTTTTCTTTTCCCCCCTTCACAACCTTCATACTTGTCTCTGTTGGGAACCTAGACAGAAACAAGTTGACACATACATTTGTTCAATCCAGTATCTCAGCCAGATACACAGACAAAGAAACGCATTCAAAACTGCTGTTTATGTAGCAGAATATCAAGGATTTATCAAGCCCTTTTTAAAATCAAAATTAGAGCTCTTCAGAAATGCTCTCTCTGCATGTATTTCCTCCTTCCTTTGGGTTGGAGTTTTGTGGGGGTTTTTTTGGTTGGAGGTTTTGGGGTGGGGTGAGGGGCTGCTTTTTTTGGTGACCTTTGATATTCAAGTAAATTTATCTGAAATGGGATCTGGCTTTCTTCCATTTCACATTTCTCACTATACTTGTCCCAACAGCTTGCAGGTATTTCCATGCCAGTGACTGCAGTTGATGATAGCACAACCAAGCTCTTCAGTGATGCTGGCATGTTACCAAGTTTTCCAGAGAAACTCAAACAAGAGAGCAGAAAGTGCACTTTTTGGCACTTCATACGTCAGCTAAAGCAGTTCGGAATTTCCCAAGACACGGATACTTCTGTACTATCCTGACAGTGTCCTGTGAAGTGCAAATAACCTGTATACTGCTGCTTCTTGGAGAAACCTGTAATAGTTGTTCAGTGAAAAGTGTTCTGCAACTAAATATATCAATTCTTCTGTAATATCATGCCTTCCAAATATGAGATTTAAAATCTAGTTGTAGATGTTTTAATTAAGGCACAGAAAATACATTTGGATTTTTACAACACCAAATACAGAATTTCAAATAATAAATTTTATTGAAAAATTCAAGCAGACTGAAGAAAGACCTAATTAAAGCAGATTGGATAAAGACCTAATCGTATAAACTAGGAACTGTCTGGAGAAGTAAGAAAAAGGAAATGGTACCTTATGGAGCTGCTGATAACCTTCTAACAGATTAGCACAGAATTTAGAAGGAGTCTGTCACAGAGCAGTCTACTCCACTTAAGCATATCCATTGCCCAGATGCACCTGAAAGTTTCCTATTTCAGACCATTTAGGAACAAGCTGGATTTGAAACATAATTTTCAAAGAAATATTGAGAATAATAGTTCTCAAAAGGTCTGATGGCAAGTTACAGGAGCAGACATTATACGTATGCAGTACACTTCATTTTACAATAGCACTACACAGAAATCATGCTTAACATGGGGTGGGATGTCCACTAAGAGATAAGGAAAACTACAGTCTTAAAATAGACTACAAAAATTAATGCTGGGAAAGGTTATTAAACTGGAGGATATCTTGAATATTGAAGGGTGAGAAACTGAAACAACACCAATTAGAGGTTGGATGATTTCCTAGTCTTCCTATAACAAAATGACTAACACCCCATGTGAGATGAAGACATCATTCATCTTCACTATGGAGCCATGCAGAAGTGACAGTTTGTAAAAAGAAAATCAGTCCCTTTTCCCAGTGACAAGACTAAGATTTTTTTGGTGTGGCACTATGAAGAGTTGAATACTGCTGAAGAAGAACCAAAATACTCCCATATCCACAACAAACAATTCTAGAAATCCTACTGCTTTGGGAAGGCACTATTTGAACCAGGGAGGATGAAAAAACCTTCATATTGTTTCAAGTTTAAATAATTGCCTATTAAATGGAAGTTATTTGAAATTTCTCAGTGGATTTGGGTTAATCTCAGCGGAACAAGCGTTGCTGTGAGTTGCTGTGAGAGTATGGCTATCATATGACATACCCCGTTGTGTTACAAGCATCTTATTTCATTAAGAAAGTTGAAGGGAAAACAAACAAACAAAACACATGAAAATAACAAATACTAAAGATTTAGGAGGGTTGTCAACACTACTTGGGACAGAGATCTGGAAGGATAGAGACATTAAAACAGTCTGCAGAAATCAAATGGAATTTGAAGAAAAACTCACATAAATGTAAGGAGAAACTTGGCAAATGGCAATAGTGAAAGACACCTTCAGGAGCTGGGAAAAGCCAGGTCATACAAAATGCACAACTGGTACTGACTATAAAAATTATTATAAAAATGCTGCAGTAATTTTGAATTGAACTTAGAAAGACTTTGTATCACAGAAGAATAGAGAATTTCTTCTCTCCAGACATAGCCTTTGTGTTTGGAGTATTTTCTTCATTCTGAGCATGCTTTTTTCAGAAAAATGCTGACAATAGGAGGGAGTTTCAGAGAATAAAGATTTCTTTTCATGGACTAGAGAACTTCAATGAAAGAATAAACAAATGTGCATATATTTAAGATTAAATTAAATGAAGTACGTGCCTAAAGACATTTATAAACAGTCTGTATATACTGGAGAATATAACCAGCAAGAACCAAAAGGAACATTCGTAATTTTTCCTGAGCACTGGAACAGAAGAAAGACTGTAAGGAAACATATGTCTGGTAAGGAGCTCTTCTATGCTGCTTCTAAAATTTTATGTTAAAATTTTAGGGCTGACAATTACCTGCGGTGTGGCTGAACTATTTGTGAATACTCACAGTGACACAGCCCAAGGAGGTCAAGCATCAGTTGAGGCACAATAATTTGACTTCTACTGCTATTATCTAAGTACATAAACTTAGTCTTGTAGGGGGGCAAACAAACCTTGCAGGCCACTCTAAAGATGAAGAATAAGAACCAGAAGACTGCTAGGGGCGGGCAAGTGATTTTTTTAATGTAAAATTTCACAAAAGAATACATTTTAAAGTAGAGAAGACAGAAGATTGAAAACTGTGCAGAGCACCTATACACAACAGATTTTTTTTCCTTTCTCAGCAACAGAGAAAATGCATTTCTATATAAAAGGTTACCTAGTGATAGATAAAAATGCTGCCAAATTATTTAAATATTTTCACAAAAGATAAAGTATAGCACCATTACCATTCTCTAAGAACTGTAAATGACTTCACAGTTCCAAAGAAAAAATGTTTGCATCTCGAAATAAAAAAACTGAAGTTCCCCAAATAACTTTGGCCATACGTAATGTGTCCAGCAACTTTAGGATCAGCAAGCACACTGCAAGAGCATTTCCAGTATGGGTTTAAAAGCTAACCCAATATATTATAGGAAAACTAAAGCAGTTAAAAAAAATTTAAAAGATGGTTTTATCTAAAAAATTAAGCCTAAACTTTGGCTCTAGTCCAAATGTGAACTAGCATTAACTGCCATAGCAGATGAAGAATCACATTTGTTAATTACAAGACAATTTCCTTTAAATTCAGCCATCCACTGGAGGAATTCTGTTTTTTAAATATCCACGTGCATTTCATCACTCCTAGTCACGTCATACCAAGAAGATGAAGGATATTCACACTGCTCGATTCCACTGACCCTCACCCCTTAAAATGTGAATCACAGTACCTAACTGAAAGGCTTCTCCCCACCCACTGACTAGTCTGAGGCTATAAATTTAGAGACCAGAGACAGGTAAGGAAAATCAGATAACGCAAATACCCATAAAATCATCTATCCTGTTTTAAGAATGAAACCTCCTTGTACATCACTGATACAACAGCAATAATCTTGTATAATTCTGATAGAGTGTTCAAAAAGCAAAATGAGTGGGGAAACAGAGTAATGCTTCTGAAAATCATACATTTCTGAAGTTTCAAGGAGTTATTTTTAAGAGATACATTTCACTAGGTACTTAATTTCAATTTAATCAATAATCACAAAATTCACTGAGCACTAATTCTTTGGGCTGTAAATACACTCAGGAACCAGATTTATCTTGTACAGCACAATAGCAATTATGTAACTATGCTCAGAAAAGAAAGTAGAAAAAAGTGTTTTCTAATCAAAAGTACAGGAGGATGAAGGAGAAGCAGGACTGAATTCCAGCTGAAATATGACCCCAGGGACTACTCTCTCTACTCACAGGAAAAACGCTGAAATGTCTTCCAGTATCAGATTCAATTATTACAGGTTTTAAAATAATGTCTTAAAGATGACATCTCAATAGCACAATGTCATGATCACATCATTTCATTATCAGTACAGTAATGAGAGGAGAACGTGGTGGACGAACACTATACACCGAAGAGATTAAAACCATTCCCTACATCCTGAAGGCATGCTATTGCACATTTCATGTCAGCATAATGAATTTTGCATTTTGAATTGGTTCTCTCATTGACCCAAAAGACAAAGTATGGGGCCAAAGCTTACACTTCTTCATATGTTTTTGTTAAGACACAGTAGCAAACTGATTTTTTTCCCTTAAAAACATTTATTTGAATTAATGATCTAATAAACCCAATCATAAGAACAAACTTTATCATTGCCACCTTGTAATAAAAACTGGTATTCAATCTCTCCACTGTGATTTCGGGTTAGTCTTGCATGTTAATCCAACTTAAATGAGTGAAAAGTGAGTAAATACTGCCCTATATAAATTCTTTGTAAGTTTGGGATTATTTCCACAGTCAGAACATTGAATTCTGTTATAATAAAACAAAGTCTTGCATACCTATAATATTTAAAAGCAAAGCATTTTTTATTCACATTATTAATGATTTTTGTATCAATGTGGTTTTATTATATAAAGACACTTCAACAACTTAGATAATTTTTTTAATGGCTTGATGTAAGATCAAAACTAACCAAACAATTCATCACCACCTGACTTAGTTTGAGTACCAAAAATGAGCAATGTAAAGAAAATACTACATGTTCATGTGCAGAGTTCTCATTTGTTTATTTCTTGTCCCAAATACTGCTTGAGAACCAGTAGCTAATTATTGGCACTGGCTGCAATGCTTCCCCGGCACTACTGCCTAGACTTGACCCTGAATAAAGGTAATACATCAGGAAAAACAAAGCAGAAATCCAGTCCTCCTTTTACACATCACTGGACATACAACCTTCAAAACCATGAAATTATTTTGCAAGTAAGAGACAAAAATCAGCCAACACACTTATCACTTTTGTGTTGCTTTAGTGCAGTGAATCATCTGCAAATTCAGTTTCACTAGCCAGCACACTCTAGACATCCCATGCTCTTCCCATTTTCTGATACGCACCCCTTTACATTTTAGTTACTCAAGGTTTTTAAAAACCTTTGTAAAAACATCAGAAGTAATGCACAGAAGCATTTTCTTTACATGTTGACATGTACAGCCATGGTTGACAGAACACTTTTGTAAGTAAAAAGCACTGTAGGCATGTAATAATGAACTCAAATCAACTCTGAGTTGAAAGTCTAAGCAACTGAAAACTTATATGAGCACTTAAGAGAAATCTAACATGTTAAATTATGGAAATAGACACTTCAGGCACTCAGTCTGAATTCTGCCCTTTAGTGAACATAAGCAAACCAAAAAAAAGCAGGTGATTTAAAAAGTTCATATTAGTCTAATCTGGAACCATAAATACACAAATACTTCAACAGCAATCACACAGTGATTTCATATTATAACTCATGGCCATCAGGATATTAGGTTAAGTTCGTTTTATTTTTTCCTTACCTTAGCTCCTTATAAGTGGAATGTAACTGGATTTCCTGTGCAACATTTACTGGTGCAGGTTACCTCCATCTCTGTGCCTGGTCAGGTTTGGGGTTTTTTTGACAATCTGGTGTCAGGCAAAGCAATAGGAGCTTCGCATGGATCTCCCCTCCCTGTTTGCCTCTCCCACCCTAACCTACCATGCAGTAGTTTCCAATGCAGTAGCTTGCAAAGTTGAATTGAAGCATCTGTTACCCCACTTTTCCTTGTGCAGGACACAACAAAAGCCACACAAATTTTTGCTCAGCAGTGTGGTACTGCAGTGCTAAGGAAAACTGCACCAAAAAGCCGCTAGGAAATCCACTGTACAATGCACATTTTAGTTTGAAAATGGTTTTGGGTCAGAACCCAAGGTCAGAGTAATTCTCTATTCCCTATTGCTTTTTTTATGTCTCCAAGTTGTGCATCACTTGATCTGTCCAGAGATACTGCAAAGTAAAGTCAGAGGAAATTTCAAAAAACTATCATCCCCCTCCCCCAGACTCACACATTCTACAGTAAAGGACAGATTTTTTTTTTTTTAAAAAATTAATTCCAGGACAATCTCACCTCTGGAGTGACATCTCGTGGTGCAAACCCCGTTCCTCCAGTAGTTAAAATCAAATTAAGTTCCTTTTCATCACACCAATCTATCAGCGTCTCCTGAAAGAGAACATGAATTCTGTCAGATCTAACGAGCAATATGTGGGATATAGTTACCCCAGAAACACCTGAAGACTTCAAGTGTCTTAAAACAGACACACATAAAGCAAGCACAGAGAACTGTAAAATCCCTCATGGCTTTTCATACAGAGATTTTAAACCACTATTTATAACCAACATGTGATAGAACAATTCAAGTGTCCACCAACATATATTTTGGAAAGGGAAACAGAAATTCTATTGTCCACCTCTTGATCCAAAATGGAACACAGGAATTCATAGTTATTAATTTAATGCTACTGCTTATTTTGATTTTGAGATAGAAATATAATGCTCTGATACACAGAGTATGTGCATTTAATTCAGATTACATGGTTGACTTTATTACAGCAACTTTGGTTTCTCTGTTTCCCTTGTTAATAGCCTGAAAAAAGCAAGAACCACATACTTGTAAGTTTATCTACTAGAAGATGTAATAATACACCTGACACAACAACATAAAAGATTATCTATAATCATCTTTTCTACATCCCCTACAACATCAACAGGACTGAGTATACCAATTCCAAAGCTGGACTAAGAAATCTATCATATAAGTTCCCTGACTTACAATACTGGAGGAGACACGATACTAGAGAAGTGTTTAACTTGCTTTGCATTCATTTTTTAAATGACATTTTAAACTAGTTTTCAAATGGTGACACAAATTTGACATAAGCAGAAAATGTATTTAGTCTCAATATATCATTTATCCTTCATACTCTATTGTGGGCTATCACAGCAGCAGAATGTCTGCTTGGAGCTCAAAAATAGCTGTGTTATATGAAGTACACTCATGTAATCTCACAGTAAAGTATCCATCTGCAGAAATCAGCCATATCAATTACTTTACTGTCCTTACTCTAGCAAAATAAAGGTGTCCCTGCTTACTGCCGGGGGGCGGTGGACTAGATGACCTTCAAAGGTCCCTTCTAACCTAATGCATTCTATTATTCTCTGGAAAAGTTTAAGGTATGTATACATTTCTGGAGTATTATGCTGGGGAGGAATGAACTGTTTTGGTGACTGTTGACTATTAGTTCATTACCAATAATAAAATTAATTTGAGCAATAAACAGGTTTAAAAAGCTTAAAAGTACTGTTGACGGTCATAAAACTGCCCAGAGTGTTTTAAGAAGTACTACCAATTTAGATTAATCCTCAGGTGTATGTTCTGCAGGCTTAGCACTGCTATGTAATTTCCAATTAAGAGAACACTCATATACAGCCTCTTCCAAATTGCAGGTAGAATAAACTTGTGTCTGCCTGCAAGCCCTATCATGCAAACGTATCCAGGGATGACTTGAAGTGGTGTCCTGGTTTCAGCTGAGTACAGTTAATTTTCTTCATAGCAGCTAGTATGAGGCTGCATTTTGCATTTGTGTTGGAAACAGTTTTGATAATTCTGGGATTTTTTATGTAGAAGTATTTTTTTACCATTGAGTAGTGCTTACACAGAGTCCAAGGCTTTCCGTTATGTTTTGGAAAATATAAATTATAGTAGTAAAAAGAATTTAAAATCTTTAAATTGTTTCAATAACATAGGTATGCATCAGAAAAGTATTTTAAAGCAGTGGCATCTTCTCTAATTTATCATCTAGAAATGTATTTGTCTTAAATTTGAACAGCTACAAATTTCAGACAGTACTTGAGAGACATTTGGCAAAGTTAGAGATTAATACTGTATAGATATATTTAAAATTATTATCATCAAGAAAACGTGTCAGTATAAAACAGAAGGGAGATTCTGTGGGTTTTTTAATGAACAATTTATCTATAGACAAAAGAAAACCCTCCAAACTCCCAACAGATTTTATAGACAAAACAAATCCTTCTTCTGTTCCCAGTTCAATAATACTCCAGTTAACAGGGGAAAAAAGAGACGTGATAGCCTACCAAAAGCTAAAGAAATCTGTATAGCCCCTACTCTTCAAATAAACTGAGTAATAATTAAATGCCTATTACTGCTATTCCATCAGTGTACTTTGACAGATACAAAATTAGAGAAACAAGCTTTCAGTAAGACCACCTCTGACTTTGAGGCAGTAAGTTTGGGTTTCATTGTATTTTAGAAGCGTAAGTTGTACCATTTATATCTTTTAAAAGCATGGAAAAAATACCTGAGATGGATATTCAGCTCTTTTACTTCTTCTCTAGCCCACAAAACATCCTCATTGACATTTCAAGTATCTAAAAATGGAAGCACCACGCTGATGTACTGAGGACAACAGGCTACTCGCATTCACTTAGCTGCTGCCAGCAGTCGCGCCAGGTTCTCCACTGGCTTTCCATGGAACTGCATTTGTTATGTTTCAAACAAGAATTCCTCTAGGCCAGGAACCTGATATTTGGCTTTACTGATGCTATACAAACAAAATTATTATATAACATTTCAACTAGAGAAAATGTCATTAAATAATTTTCGTGCATCTTTCTTTGATTGTAAGTTTTCAAGATAAAACAAGACTATGTCAACAGGTTATCTAAATCACTGTCGCTCCATTCAAGTCAGTGGAATTATGCTCATGGATACAAAATGCAGTACCTGGCTCTGGAAACAGTACTGTAAAACTACTAACAGATGTTAAAAAGCCAGAACAAAATTACAGAGCACCAGACAAAAAAAACAAACCACCCAACCCAAAACCACCACCACCCCAAACCCAAACCAATAAATAGCTTTAAGAATTAATATCCTAAAATAGGCTTTGTCAGTTATTTTCTAGTGTCAAGGTAGTCAAGCAGAAATTAAGTCCTTATAGTCAGTCCCTCTAGACACATTGTTACTTCAAAAGCACATAACTGTGATTCTAACCTGCTCAGATTTCACAAAAGTCCCAGAATAATTACAATAATTTTTTTTTTTTCTGCTGCACAGAAATAAAATGTCAGCCCAGTTGACTCCTTAAGCTTTGGATTAGATCTGTCCTCTCTACAAATCTATTTGTATCTTCTCTTCCGAATACATCTAATTTTTTCCTGTTTAAATAAGTAAGAAATCCTTGGCTCCAACATACCATTTATTTTTCTCTCTTGCTCCAAGGTTGGTTTTTTTCATAGAATCACACACCTCCCTCCCAAACTGGAGTTACGTGTTGGACTTCCTATGCACTTCTCAATCTTGAAATTATTTCAGTTATAACACTGCTCATCAAAAGCTTTGCTTATGGTCCGTTTCAATTTTCTCATGACCGGTGTTCATTTCACCTGTGCAAAAAATTCTTGCCTTGTTCTTTCTCTGCATTCTTAAGACTTTCACATGTAAATTCATTGATTTTAAGACCAAAGAAAGATCATGGAAAGAATGTCCACAGTGTGTGGCACAGTACAGAGACCCAAGCAGATACATGCTTGCAAATTCATACAGGCACTGTCACATTAGGACAAAGTTAAGTCCAAAAGCTGTACCGATTCATTCTTGGGGCACCATGCCTGAGCGAGTGCTACCTGCCATTTTAGTCAGTGAAGGGCTATACCACACGCTTCCTTCTCTGGAGGCACCTTAAACATCCCAATGTCCAAGCAGCAAAACTGCCCTAGGTCTAAGTTGCAATGAGCAAGTCACAGAATTTTGGTCAGTTCCTCTCGTATATAAAACAAACTCTAGGACTCAAGCATCTCTTAACCACCATCATAACTTAATTTGGTAGGGTTTTCCAGCAGCTAGTAATGTTTACCATTATCTCCTGTGTTTGTAGTAACTGTTTCTTACTAATCATTTCTGTGGGATAACCCCCCCTCCATGATATGTGAGAAACCTGCTCATAGAATGCACAGTGGTAAATGATTACAGTAACTCCATGAATGTACCATCCTCTCTGCAAGTCAGTCAACACGAGAAACAAATAGGGATTCCTTTCTGGAATGATAGGAACAGTTCCCCAGTCTTTGGAGAAAACTCAGGCTGGTGGGTTGCTTATCTTAGCAAATTTTTGCATCCTCTTGCAATAAAGCCCTAATAGAATGATGGGCAATCTTATGTTTGTGTCTTTGATTGCTGCTTCACGTAAATAATGTAGTGGCAAAGTTCTACCTATGTAATTAATTATTTCCTTTCATAGAGACAGGGGCATCCATTCATTGACTAAATATTATGGAGCTTGCTGTAAGCTAGAAACTTGAACTTGAGAAAGTTTGCAAGATTCCTCCACTCCTTACTACTCCTGCATGCTGCTCTTCCCCAGACATGGAGACCATGAGTAATGCCCATAACTAGAGTGGAAATACTGCAAAGCACACAAAAATGGTCACCATGGATCAGACTAAATGCCTACACAAGAAGAGTCTTCAGGACCGTTGCTTTCCTGTGATGCTACAGTCCTATGGAATGTCCTATCTTTGTCCTATTTTTGCCATCACTTTGCTATGAGAGTGTAACAACAGTCTGACATTCACGCACCCGAAATGCGAAGAACAGATTCCTTAAAATATTGCAGTGCTTATACTTGGGATTAACATATATACCTCTTTTCTTATATGTCACTTACTTCATAATAGCACAGTGTTTCAAAATGCAGAGAGAAAACATGTAATAAAAAGGTGTTAAAATTATAACAACTTCCCTTAGCAATCAAGTCAAATAAGAAGAATCATTGTATAAAAAGACACATTAAATATAAAATTATTTTTCTTTCGCACTGTGGTCTCGTGCTAAAACAGCTAAAAGTGTCTGAGAATTTTCTTTTTTTTTAATCTAACAGCATAATGACAAAATTAGAGGGAATGAGAATATGGGAAAATATATCAAAGAAAAGAAAGTCTGCATAGTTTCAGATTTGCTACGAAAATCATGTGCCATTTTGACCAGTGAGTTTCAGGAATACAGGAAATGGCAGATGTGGCTTGAACTACTCCAGACTCTAGCTGTGTAAATATTAACACCAATGTTATGGCACAAATCTAAAATTCACACCACAGGACACAAATACAAAGCAGGACAAAAAGAAAAAGAAAATGTAAAAGTAACCCAATTTATGCTCACTGTTGTATTATTTAGGAGTTTGACTTCTCTATTCAGCTGGCCATGGCTTGTCTTAATTTAAAAAGGAAAATCAAGTAGTTGGGACCATGCAAGAACATGAATACCCATAAAGAAAAGGCACTGAAGGAAAGATAGAGCTGAACATTCAGCTTGAAAATGAGAAATGTTAATCTATTCTTGGAATTAATTTCATATTTTTTGCTCTACTTCTTGTGAAGGTTTTACTTCTTAGGCTCCCAGTCTTTCTCTTACTACTTGAAAACTGAAATGTAGAGGCATCATGATATTCTTATATATGGAGCGACAATTTTACAAGCAATCAAGCTAAAAATTATTTAATAATATGAGAAAATGAAATACTAAACCACCAGGAAGATCCATTCGACATTTTCTATTACCTGCACCCCTTTTTCCTTCCCCCACCAACAAAACGCAGAAAGTAAGAGAAACATTAGGGTTACATTCAGGCTGTAATCACTGTAGTCAAGAGACCTGGATATAAAGGAAGTACATATCTCAATGTGTCTAAATAGACCTTTTCATCTCTTGAGATTTTACCAAACACAGCTAGTCGTCTTTTGAAGATTCTGCAGATGTATTTGCAGCTTTCAGCACTGTAGTAATTTTGCATTGTTGTCTAAATACGGTTTTCTAAATACCAGGCTAATATATTAAAAGAAGTTATAAAAATGCAACTATTCCACTGAAATACAAAACTAAAGGAAGAAAACAAAAAAAATTACTGTATAAATGGCCTTCTTTTTAAATGGAAATTTAATTATAGGCGTTTTCCATTTGAAATAAATTGCAGCTACCAAACATTTCAAGGTTCAACATACCCATGCAGCCTGTAACATAACCTATTTTAAAAAGAGTATTTCACATCTTCTAAAAGCTACGAGTCATGGTAATTGTCCCTAAAACAGGAAAGAAAAAAAAAAGCAGGCACTGAAGTACAATGCTCAACAGAGTTCATCTATGCACCTGAGTAGGAAAATTCAAGCAGAGGGATATACAAACACTGAAGTGTTTGGTGGTCAAACCACCAGGATTGGGATTGCCAACTCTGAGATAGTCTCCTTTTTAAGGGCTGAGGGTGGCAAAAAAAATTCTATCATGTTGGAGAAAGGTAAAGACAGCACAGGCCATGTACAAGATTCACCCCACAAAATAGAAGTGCAATTTTAAATGTCTTACGCTGATTTCCTCTGAGAAAGATGAAGGAGGGATTCTTAATTCAAGCTATGTACCTTGACATATTAGTTTGATTATAAACAAGGAGCATCGGGATTTTATTGTGTGACCTAACTAACTGCATTAAAATACAAAGGTATTAAGATACAAAGGTATCTAGATCGGATGCAAACCATGAGTCTAGAAGAACAGCAAGGCACAAGACATTTAATTCTGTATGAAAATCTGTTCCCATCTACTGTTGGTACTGCTGGTATCCTCCCAGAGTGCAGGCTGAGGTCTTGAAATCACAACTACTCACTGGAAAGGATCGGTCACTCCAGTGTAACAGATGCTTGGAGGAAGGGATGAACTTGAAACTGTCAGAAGAGTCAGAATTAGGCATTTTCTAACCGTGTCTGCTTTGTGAAACAACTTTCCCATCCATTTGGAATTTGGCAGATCTATACATGTGTGGGCATATGTCCACATGCTCATCTTGACATAAAAATGTACCAGCAAAAGCAACAAAATGTAATGTTCCTTACTTCTGCCATGCACAACAGACCTCTCTCTAAAGTATGTTTACCCACTATACTGTAATAGATATAAAACCTACGGTTTTCTTTAAAATTTATTTGAAACCAATGAAAAATTAAATAAACCCATACAGCCTCCCTGCTAGTATTACTTTTCTCAGTGAGAATCTTGCCATCTAATATGTATTCCTCTAATTATTTCTATAACAGAAGCTAAAATAGCAATTGGATTGAAAAGGTGTGAAACCAACTAAATTAATTAGCTGCAAACTAATAATAAAACAGAAATTTTATCTCTAATTATTATTTTTTTAAATTAAAGCAGCACTTCAAAGAATTGTTATCACAAGATATAAACACTTGGTTTTGGAGCTATAAACTTCAGATTAATTGTGTAGAACAAAATGGCTTTTCCCACATTTTCTTCCCCTTTTGTATACACTAATGTTCATCTCAGGTTGTTCAAAAGCCCATTTAGTTCGTGTTTTCTTCTCAGAATGTGAAAAGGCAGCTTGATATTACACAAAGTCAGTAACTTTCTAAAATCAGAGTTCTTTACAATATTTTATCTATGTGTGTTTCAGGTTTTCATGGCAAGGTTTTGGTAACAGGGAGTGCTACAGGGGTGGCTTCTGCAAGAACCTGCTAGCAATTTCCCCTGTGTCTGACAGAGGCAATACCAGCTGGCTCTGAGATGGACCTGCCACTGGCCAAAGCTGAGCCCATCAGCGATGGTGGCAGCACCCCTGGGAGAACATATTTAAGAAGGATGGAGGGGGGAAAGGAGTAGCAGCTTTTGCAGCTGGAGAGAGGAGTGAGATGTGAGAAACAACTCTGCAGACAACAAGGTCAGTGAAGGAGGTGCTCTGGGGACCAGAGCAGAGATTCCATTTCAACCCATGGATAAGACCATGGTGAAGCAGGCTGTCCGCCGGCAGCCCACAGAGCACGATGGGGAGCAGAGATTCCACCTGCAGCCCATTGATGATCCCACGGTGAAGCAGATGGAGAGATCTGAAGGAGGCCATGGGAAGCCTGCACTGCAGCAAGCTCCTGGCAGGACCTGCAGCCCATGGAGAGAGGAGCCCACACCGGAGCAGGTTTTCTGAGTGGACTTGTGACCCCAGGGGGGATCTACACTGGAGCAGTCTGTTCCTGAAGGTATGCACCCCGCAGCGGGACCCATGATGGCGCAATTCAAGAAGAAGCGCGGCCCATGGTAAGGAGTCACACTGGAGAAGTTTATGGAGGACTGCTTCCTGTGGGGGGACTCCCTGCTGGAGCAGGGGAAGGGTGTGAGGATTCCTACTCTAGAGAAGGAAAGAGTGGGAGAGACAAGATGTGATGGACTGCAATCCCTGTTCCCCATCCCCCATGCCACTGGGGTGAGGAGGTAGAGAATTTGGGAGTAAAGTTGAGTCCAGGAAGAAGGGAGGGGTGGGGAAAAGTGTTTTAAGATTTGGTTTTATTTCTTATTACTCTATTTTACTTGGCAATAAACTAATTTTTTCTAAGATGAGTCTGTTTTGCTCATGATGGTAATTAGTGAACGCCTGTTGACACAAGACTTTTGTTATATTTTTCTCTCTATTGTGCAGTCGAGGTGGGGAGTGACAGGGTGGCTTTGGTGGATACATGGCCTCCAGCCAGGGTCAACGCACCACAATACGTATGCACAGCTACAGCACATGCATCTCATGCACCACAGATCAGAACTTTCACTGATCTTTGCTGCCTGTAACTAAGCTCAGATGAGCTAACCCTTAATCTTACCGAAAACACAAAAATGGCAAAGCCACAGAAAACCATCTGTAAATTTCTCTGAGCTGCTAAGACACTAAATGATTCAATTCTAAGAAACTGGTATTAGCTTGTGTATCACAAAGGCAATACACCTCAGAGAGCTCCAAGCACAACCATGTACAAATCATAGTCCCGTAACAGCCCTAAACTCACATAACCTGCACTTCTTAGAAACTACACCTGAAAAGAACCACTCACAGATTTGCACATACGTATCTGCACACAAAGACAACCACATCTTTGCTTTAAGCCAGGTTATACCCAGGGTCTGCTGGTTCTGTTTAATGGGCAGGAAGTGCAGTGGATTAAAAGATTACTACAAGGCTTCTGTGATTAAGAAGAAAACGCAGATATGGAAGCCAGCTGTGGAAAAAAATGTTTAAACTCAAATGTTTGTTTGTTTCTCTGTAACTATGAAGTTTTAAAAACCAATATAATTATAAAAATATAATTGATTCATACAGAACCCACTGCAGTTTCTACCTACATTTTCTAATAGTAAACACAATTGTACATGTTACTTCATACACTTAAGCTACAATTCTGTATCTGTAAGACATTGTATCCTTTTACTTTTTAAATAATATTACAACTCATGTAATTTCAATTTTTTGTGTAGTTCTCAATGGAAATTGAACAGTGATAATATTCAGGTATCTGAAAAAGGTTAGGATGGGGGAGGGAGGGAAGAGATGAAACCATTAAAGAGACAGGGAGCTACTCAGCATAATGCAGTTCTTGGTATAAATTTCCCCAGGTATGTATTGCTCACGCATATGATCCACAGAGTCATTGAATGAAATTGTTTTAAAAATAAAATCTACTGCTTTACCTGTGAAAATACAGTAAAGAAAATTTACCTACCAACGAACAGCTGCTGTACTTTGAGATATTTAGTCCATACATATACTCTAAGAGTGGGTGGGCTTGTGGCCTGCCCTGGAGTGTCCCAGGAGGGGTGCTCTACCTCCTCCCCTCTTCCTGCTTCAGGCATGACACACAGGGCAGAGTGCATCCACCACCACTTCAGTTCCGCTTAAATGCACAATCAAACCTGAAAGAGATTCAGAAAGAGGGGAAAGGCAGGTAGGAGACTAATGTACATGCAGACTATGCCTCTCAAAGAACACCAGTTACTGACCAGTAACCTTTCTTCTTTGAGTCTGCATGTACATTCCCACAATGACTCACTTGGAACAGTTACCTTTGCCTTTTACCACCCAGGAGAAGGCCTGAGGACTCCCATGAACAATTGCAGCATCACACTACTGAAGGCTGAAAAAGCCCTGGATACTATTAGACCAAAACAATGCCAGGTGAAAGCAAAGACAGAATTCCAGGTGGCGTTACAGCAAATGTCCCAAACCCATATAATATAGATATTAAGTTTGCCCAGAGATCTAATACAATTTGCTTTGGCCACAGGAGGGGAAGTTCCTGGAGCCCATATAGAGCCAGCTGAACTTCTAGATACACTCACAGTGCAACAAGCAAAGAAACAAGCTAAAAGACTTGGGCCAGTGAAGAGAAATTACAAAGTCCTTATGAAATCAAGAATGTGAAATATAAAATTAAATCAAAGAAGTACTGGAGTACTAATTGGCTAGGTACTCTGGAGCTTCAGCACTGCTTCAAGAAGGAATTTTGGATGGCTGAAGAACAGATAGGCTGCCCTTACAAAGGTAGTATGTCAAACAGCAGCCATGTGGACCATATATTTCAGCAGCTGGCTAAGAAAACTCACTAGATGCGCCACTGTCCTAGACACAAGTGGGAGTAAGAGTTAAGAGTCAAAATGAGTGAAGGAACCACTATAACAGTGGTTTTTCGGGAACAACTCCTGATCAGCCATTAGGAAGCTATGAGTTGTGAGGTATGAGAACATGGGTGTACTCAACCAGAGAGCACAACCTGGTACCCTCACCAAAGCACAGAAAGGAATCGAAAGAACTGCACAGAACAACCTAAAAGTTGAGATAAAGCCAGCAACAAACAGATAGTACAGAAAATACTCTTTTCTCATAGAGAAACGATACTAGATGATACTTTCAGCTGCTGGCTATCAATATGCTGGAGAGTAGCAAGAACTATCCTAGAGATTGATTAATATTTTGACATGGAAGATGCTGAGATGGCCACAGATTGCAGATGAGTCAGGGAAGAGCTAAAATACATCTATGGATACTACAAAAGAAGTATGCATCATATGAATACACCCACTGTCAGAACAAGGTTAAATTACCCCAAAAAATAACAAGTTTGTCCTTACTGAGTATTTCTCTATGTATGCCAATTATGGTAACTTACAATCAATACACCCTAAAAGGAGAAGCAGCAGTTTGCAAGCCTAATCCAAGCAAAATTGCTGTATGGCTTGATTATGCCAGGCAGCTGAATGAGATGCCAAAACAATGAGTATATTTTAGCAAAAGCACATCCAGTATTGCAAAGAACAGACTTATGTAGGGCCTCTAAAGAATACCCCTAGAGGAAACAGCAAAAGGCACTTACATCCTCTCAGAAATTTCCTGGAAGAAATCTAGTTCATCAGACTCTAAAAAATCTGACTAAAATGGGCTTGGATGGAATCTCATTTACTCTCTCTGTCTGTCCAGTTCATGATTATTTTGTCATTCCTGACAGATACCTGTCTACAAAACTTAAAGATCAGCAAATGTTTTACTTCTGGACAAATGACCACTGGAAGAGCAGGTAAATAAACAGGTTTGAATGTAAATCTGAACTTCTGTGTTATGAAGGACTGTACAATAGAGTCAAAGACATTTGTATCAGGGCTCACCATCTTCTGTATGCAACAAAGAACACTTACATAAAACAAATAAAACTGTGAAGAATCACATTAATATTCCACATCTGAGTTAACTCTTCTATTGAAAATGGAAGTCTGATAGTCACTGTAGGATGAAAAGAATTTACATGCTACCAAAGTGATGGATGAAGTGCTCAGAGAGCTGCTGGGTGTATAGGAGGCTCATAACTCTAACAATGTAGAGTACTGAGAATCAAAGCCCTCACAGAAGATGGATTCCCCCTGAAGTGAAACCATTTCCATTTTGCAGCATATGTAAAGGTTATGGGCCGTTTCCTACCATGAACCAAAGTGTTCGGGGGGTTGGACCCAATGATCTCTTGAGGTCCCTTCCAACCCCTAAGATTCTGTGATTCTGTGATTCTGTGTGTTCTGTACGTTTAAGAAGTCCCATATATTACTACAATCCACTGTATGAAAGCTGAGGCCTGAATGATGCCTGTGTCTATCAGTCTCAATGATCAATGTGGGCAAAAAAGGCAGAATGACTAGAATAGACACTTGCAAGCTCCTCAGGTACCAAGACATTCACAGGTACCAACGCTGTTCAAGCCAGGACGGAGTGAGTGTGGTGACCCAGACACTGCTTTTTCTTAACCACAACAGAATAAGGGGGCATAAGCACAGATCTGAAATGCATGGAATTAAAAAGACATCTCCCTACCAACTGAGATACACTTCCCTCCTAGAGAAGAAATATTTTCATTTCTTGATGTCATCAGCCACAGATTAATCTTTGGCAAATAATACTGTAAACACAATTACCTATTTAGATAGTCAGAGAAATATCTATTAAGAAGCTGTGGCAGCATATTTTCAAAATCCTGAAGATAACTGATTGTAAAAATGGTTTATGGCAAGCACAACAGTTCCATAGGTGGAGGTGTTACCTGACAGATGGATCTAGCACCTCCCTGCTTGTTCATGCAGTGTACTATGATGGGGCTATTCACCCACTGTTCTGATCATCAGTGTATGGACACAGAATAGCACTCCAATTTTGCCTAGCAACATTTACTAGAAGATGCCCCTCGTTGCAATAAAGAAGCCATGCTTATTTACAGTGGATCCCCCTACCAGCTGAGAGACTTTAAAATTACTGTCTATCAGTTATATTCATGCTCTAACACCTAATTACAACACATAAATCTATGATGTTTCCAGTCAACCAGTGCATCTACAGGCCATGTGACCTAAAAACTAAAGGCATAATGTTATTGTGATCTATGATTGTCCTGGCACTGTATAGATTGTTTCAGAGAAGTGGGTTTTTGCACTAGTGAAGCCTACCAAGCCAACAATATAATCTCATTTCTGAACATGAATTAGAATGGCATTATCTACATACATCATTCTACCTCAGTGTAAAGTTTGAAAATATGTTCTTGTGTGACATAATCTAGGTGAGGGGGTTGGACTAGATGATCTTGTGAGGTCCCTTCCAAGCCATAACATTCTGTGATTCTGTGATTTGTAGAGAACCCTGAACGTTATGTGTGAGAGACGATTCTTGTACATATTATGTCACTACATGGGAATATGTAAAGATACTTATTTTCCCCCAAGAAAAATTACTACCATAAGCATATAAGGAACAAATTACAGAGTACCATTTTTAGATAGTAAATGGCCTTCCAGGTCTAATAAGCAATGCCAGAGTTAAGATTCCAGAAGATAATAAAAGGAGGAAAGCCCCTTCACCCAAAACTAAGCAGAGTCCTTAATTTCTCCAAATATAAAGAAGGTATGGACGTCCTGATCTGATATATTCTTGTGATAGGGATATACAAACAATGAAGAGAAAGGGATATGCAAGAAAGGAAAGAAGATTGCAGTATTCTGGAACTGATTAGACTGACTGCACTTCTCCATTATCTGTTGAGTAGGAGCAATCTTGGAGACCCTGCAAATGATTCTCAAAATGGATAAGGATAAAAATCAATTGAGATTCATTGACAGCTCTTAAGGCAAACAACAAATTGACAGCTATTGAAGGCAATGAAAAATAAATGCGATCATTACAGAAAAAAAGCACTTACTTTTTTCTTATAGAGACAGAACACAATAGAATAATAATAGAATGGACTAGTAATAGGCTGCCTTGCTGATGAGGTTATTGTTTATTCCTGAACTCTGGAGTATAAGCATCTAAAGACTAAAATCTAGTGAAAGAACCTTTTGGCACTTAGAAGACAATCCATTACAGAGCTAAAAAGGCTATTCTCTTCAAAGAGAAGACCATTTCAGGATTCAGTCTGTGCAGAATCTCTCTTATAGGCCCAAAGGATTATAGTTATTACAGAATACTAGGTGAAAGCTGTTACCATAGAATTTGATGAGGTATCTTCTGCCTCCATTGTAGCTTGCAGAGCATTAGCTGATCCCACTGCAGTCAAAGATTTCAACTGATTATTATACTCGGGAGAAAACCAATGCAGAACAACTCACATTAGAAAGACTTCTTTCCCTAAGACCTGAAACTTTTTGCTCTTGCCTCTTTTGGAACTTTCTTCAAAGATGTTAATTTTTTCTTGATACATACTAACAACAACAACAACATTACTTGAAGTAAGGCAGCAATAAAAGCATTCAAAATTCTGAAGAGATTTCAAAATACACCTTCCAACTGTTTCTGCAGCTGGTATAAATGAAGCTAAAATCTGCCAGGATACTGAGGTTGTTCAATCATGCCTGTATGGGTATTGGAAATCTCTCAGACAAAATAACTTGCAGAATGTCAAACAACCTACAGCATTTTTCCAGAATTCTTTGTATTGTAATCTCCATTGTTTCTAAGGTCCTAATTTCTTAGGAATTACTTTGTGCTGTACAGACAGATATGCTAACACTTTGTTATATGATAAGGTTTATATATATAAAATTAAAACCAGTATATCCTCCTGAACTGCCTGAGGTGGAAACAACCTTGTCTGATTTGTCTGCCTAATTTGATAAAGTTGCTGCAAACGGAGCAAACAGAAGCTTAATAAAGCAACTGCTTTACAGAAGTGATCTAGCTCAATCTAGTCTCAAAATCTAAAAAAAGCCAGAGAGGTTAACTAGAACATTAAACAAAGTTCAAAGCAATATATGAAAAGAGATGGAAAGGATGATTCTAAGCAGAATCACTTGCATTTATTTTTTTTTAAAAGACATATGCCAAACTTCACCTGCTAGAATTTAAGAATCATAGAAGAAATACAAACCAGTACTACCAGAATGAGAAAAGAATAGAGCACTTTCTGCTAATGGAAGAAGAATCTTTACAACTACTTGCAGTGATCAGATGGAGTCTCTTGAGTACCACAGAAAAAGCCTTGGTATATTAAGAAACGGTTTCCAGGCCCACAGGTTCCAACACGCTGGTTCTATCCACAAGTTCTGCGACTGAGAGTATTCAAACACCACCAGTTCTTAGTTGCACTAAGTATGCCATCTATACAGGTACCATTAACACTTAATCTTGAATGAATGATGACTTAATTAAGTGTTCTGGCAACAAATACATTTGTACCATATGCCTCAGTTGCAAAATCAAGATGTGTGCCAGAACCAAAGGCTGCAGCACTGAGGGAAGAGTCATTGATGAGTGAGGCTCTTAGAGTCTGCTCAAGAGGAATTAATGAATTATAAACTTCAACTATTTAGCACAAGACAAATATGTCATTTTTTAAAGGACAAACGTGGCCTTCTTACAAAAAGCTTTTCTTACAATTTAAGTTCTAAAGCTCAAATGATTTATATTGTCCTAACCTTAGCAGACATTTCTCACCATAAGTAATCATTTTGAGATAAGTATTTCAGAAAATACTTTTCAAATTTATTTTTAAATTGCTTTCATTTACTTTATCTGCAATTTATATTAAACTGGGAAGATGGCATTATTTTAAATGTTACAGTTAACATACAGATACTCATTATACTTTTACAAACAGGTCTTTCATGCCTCTGTTTTCCTTGAAAAATAATGGGGAGAGAATATACAAAGACTTTTTCTTCCCCCTCTTTTTTTTCTTTTTTTTCCTTTTTTGTTTGAGAAGTGTTCCAAAAGGATAAGCAGGGAAATTCATAATCATGGAAATGTTTATGAGGTACAGTTGGAAGTACAGCAGGTTTTAGTGAAAAAAGTACATTGCCATTGTTACTGGTGTGCTCAAATCAGACAGTGGAGGTTATGCATATGAAATGTCTCCTGCTTCACAGGAATGGGAACTGCTTGCTAAAGCATGAGTCATTTCTGGAGTTACGAAACCATGGAAAGCCCTCTGGACTAGGAAGTACTTGTTAGTTATTTTGGAGTTGTAAGACAACACACATGGTAACCTTTACAAGAATCCTGAGTTATTTATATACTTCCAAAAAAGCCGCATATGGAATAATGAGTTTTTTCAACTGTGTATCTATCATCTGTTTTATATACTACTATTCTAGTCTGTTACATGAAAATGTTCATATGAGTAATTTTTGGTTTACTAATTGCAAAACTTACCTTTCTGGCCACATTAAAATCACACTGCAGTCACCTGCTCAATGCAATGTAATCTGGAATAAAGGCATCATCTCAATAACTGAAAAGAACATATTGCCCCTTTCAAAGGGTTCCATCATCTCCCACACATTCTGCTTTGAGGATTATGAGGCATGCAGTATACATCATCTCCAGACTACTGCTTTCCCTTGTAGAGACAATTGCCACTTGAGTGCTGGAGAGTGATGAAGAGCCTACACAGGCAGTAGTCATCCAGATAGTATTTTCAGTATAAGAGAGTAGGTGGAATTAGTGGACGAAGGGGAGTATGCAATAAATTTTATCTGTGAGCAAGAACTGGGCAATACCCTCTGGAAATTAAGGACCATGCAAAGTTCTATTTATGCTTCTAGTATTTTAGTGATCCTGACCAAAAGACCATTGCACATCAAGGAGTTAGTGATCCGCATAGCAGGCACCTCCCTGCCGTGAACAGGTTGTCCCAAAGCCTCATCCAACACAGCCTTGAACATTTCTAGGGATAGGGCTTTCACAGCCTCTCTGAGCAACCTGTTCCAGGGCCTCACCACCCTCATAGTAAAGAATTTCTTCCTAACATCTAATCTAAATCTCCCTCCTTTAGCTTAAAGCCCTTCCCCTTTCTCCTATCACAACACTCCTTGATGAAAAGTCCCTCTCCCACTTTCCGGTGGACCCCTTTAAGTGCTGGTAGGGTCCAATTAGGTCTCCCTGAATCCACCTCTTCTCCAGGCCGAACAAATCCAACTCTTGCAGCCTGCTGTCATAGGAGAGGTGCTCCAGCCCCCGATCAACTTCGCGGCCTTCCTCTGAACTCACTCCAACAGCTCCATGTCTTTCCTGTACTGGGAAACCCAGAGCTGTATGCAGTACTCCAGACAGGGTCTCACCAGAGCAGAGAGGCAGAATCACCCCCCTTGCCCTGCTGGCCACGTTGGTTTTGATGCAACCCAGGATCCAGTTGAATTTCTGAGCTGCTAGTGGACACTGCTGGCTCACACTGAACTTCTTGTTAATCAGGATCCCCAAGTCCTTCTCCTCAGGACTGCTCTCATGCCCCCAGCATGGCCCTTCCTTTATCTAAAAGCATAGCAAGAATTTCTTGTGAGTGAAGAAATCCATTCAGGGATTGACCTGATGCTGCACAAACACACAGTTCCCAGCATCTATAGGGAGTTAAGATTTATGTGCCGTCTATATTCCTCCTCTTATTCTGCCTTATCAAGGCAGATAATTCTATTAAGCTATTTGCTGTCAGGCCTTTCTTGCTGAGATCCAGAAAGCAGCTGGCACTACCTCTCTGTCTCTCACTCCCCAACCTCAGTGCAGAACAAAACCACTCCAAGAATTCCCCTCTGACTCCTCAGAAGGAGAAGCCCTTGTTTTTCGCTTGCAACTACTAAGCAAGTCTTTCCTGTCCTGTAAGAGTTCTCCCTCCAAGCCTTGCAACGTCTGCAATATTTGGAGACATTAAAAAGAGATCAAAGATTTTTTTCTTCTGCTAAGAGTTATAAATCTGTGGTTAAAGATCAGGTCTACCAGGAATCCAACAATTCTATAGCATCTATGTTCCAAGAGCTTTTTACATTTGTACCCATAAATTTAAGCACAGTATTTGACAATTTGTCCACTTAGAACTTTTTGTTTTGGAGCTTTAACCATCCATACCTATCAACTCTAAAAAATGAAGCCCATTTCCAAACCACTGTAGCTATTCCTTCCTAAATGTCACAGATCATTTAGTAGACCATTAAGTCCCTAGCTGCTGTTTCAGCTTTCACTTTCAACTCCAAAAGGAGAGATATTTTTAGTAGGAAACTCTAAGCATCTCTTGTCTGTTACCCAAATTTCAAAATATCTCCAAGCGCGGATGCCCAGCGCCAAACAGTGGCTGAGCACCACAGGCCACTTGCTCACTCCAGGAGGAGCAACTGACAGAGCCCCCTACAGTGGGCTGGGATAAGGGCAGCTGCCCCTGACAAATTTCACTCACACCCGGTGATAACACAGAGTACCTTACTGACCCAGTGGTAACAGAGTGCATGACAGGAAGACAGATCTGATGCCCCAAACCAGGCCACACTCAGACTGCCCTGGAGGCACCCAGGAGCACCCCTCCCCTCCCAGCCCCTTTTATGGGGGAGGGATGTCAGGTGGTGTGGGAAACTCAGCTCACCTGGGCTGGCTGCTTCCGGAGGTCAACTCTGGCCTGGACAGAACCAGGACACCAAGAAAACCTCGCAAGAGCACTGTCTACAGCAAATCTATTTCATTGGAATGAGCAGTATACAGCTCATGCAGCTCATTTTATACCTAAAAAGCAACTGCACAGACAAAACCATTTTTTGTCAGACAAGTCCTTTTCTGTCACATTTTTTGGATTTTAAGAAATTTGAGAATTTTTAACCTTTAGGGAAAAGAACAATAATCAGGATAAGACAGAGGCACTGAAAAGCAGACAACCACTTCGATATATTAACTGAAGGTCGTAACTAGCAGGTTAACATCTGGCCATCCGCATTTACAGTACTGACAAACAAATGCTGTTTTGCTCAGGAAATAATTGCAGGCTAAAAGAATAAACAGACTTCAGCTCTTTAGGCTCCTTATATTATAATGAGGTTTTTGTAGGGAGATACTACATTTCTCGCTGACCTACTTGTCGAAAAACTTTCATCAGTAATCTCTGTTTTCGGACATATTTCAGTGTCTGACTGAGGCCTGATAAGAAAACGTTTAATGCTGTTGCAAGCTCTGTATTATGGAAGTTGCAGCCTACATTTCTACAGTTGAGGAGCAGAGAAGTAAATCAGGTTTTCATGAGGAGTTTTGTATAAAAGAAAAAGCAACGATCTCAATAATCATTTCAAATTAACCTTTCCTAGAAGGGGCAGTGGAAAGACTGTTTATACCCCATTTTCAGTTGATTTTCTTATTTTTATTTTGCATTGGCAAGCTATTATACACCCTGTGTGTAAAATAAACTCACTATTTCAATACTAGTTGTCAGTGAGCTTGATACACTGCATCCTACTCCTGATTTTGAAATCTACAATCTGAAGTTACTTAAAGTTTCATTAAGTATGCTTAATGAAAAACTTGTGCCAAATTTGTTAATTTTGAAGAATTAGGTTGTGCCTGTTGATGACAGAAGAGGTTCTTAATTAAGACCACAAAAAGGAATATAAAATTGAAGGTAGTTTATCACATGTTCATTCCGTATTTCAAACATACTTAAAATACATAATTGTAAGTATAATTAGAAAGAATATTTCCCTTAGTTTTCTTTCCCTATTATTTATCCATCCTCAGAGGACAATATAAATGCTCAAATATGTTCAGCATTGTTTTCATTGGTAGAGATGTAGCAGAGTGAATTTTAAAATATTTTCAATGAAAACTAGCCTGAAATTAGCTATTTATTCCACCACAATTATTTCTCCCTTTGACTTTTCAGTCTGTGTATTATGAGATTGCCATGGTTTTAGATGACCTGAAATATAATCAGCTCAGCTTTTGCTGTTGTCAAGACTATGTCTCTGCTCAAATACGATTTGTCCAAACACAGGATTATTTTTAAAGAGTTTAAGGTATGACAAGTGTGCAAAAAACATTGAAATACAAGATATTCTGAACACACCAACACCAAATATATTAAAATACGTATGTTACTTCATATAAAATACTTAAATATAAAACTACATCATAGAAGTGTTTGCATACCCAAATACATGATGTGTATCTCGTGTTTTACTTAAGAGTAACATGGCAAATATAGGGAATGGTGATATTACGATGAAAGCTTTGTGCCTGCATATCACGTACTGGCTGAACGTGTGTCCTAAGTGCTTTCCATAGTTAGGTCCACAAAAAGGACGTAATCACAGAAAACATAATTTCCCTTTCTGTGCATTTCTACTGCTTATTTCTTTTGTTGAGTCTCTCAGAAGTCAACTCAGTGAGGATATCACCCATGTGAAAGCTTTAATTACATTTAGAGTATACTGCTTCACAAATACCCCCTTTTTCATTTTTGAAACCCAGACATCCCTTTGGTTTCCTCACCTACAAAGCATTCACAGTTCTGAACAATACAAAAGCTCCAACTGTCTCCAAGCAGTTCTTTATATTTCCCTGGTTTTAAATTTAGGCATCTTTCCTTCAAACCAGCCTGAGGATAATTGTCTGTTGTCTTTCACAGCCTCAAGGTACTCTGTAAAACTGAAGTGTTAGCTTCAGTGTCCCAAACGACAACTGTATTTTTACACACTGACTTTTTTTTATAGAGCATTATACCTTAAAAATTTTTATTCAAATATAGAGCACGTTCCTGGTTGTTTTCTGTTTTCTCAAAGGCAGACAAGAATTTTTAAATATCGAGATGTTAAGCTCTTCACAAGCCATCATCAGATACTATTGTTTTCAGGAAGGAGAAAAGTTAGGTAACTGCCACTTATTTTAAATTGAGACTTATTTTTAAAACACTATTACTTTAAATAATTATTATTTATTATTTTAAATTATGTTCACCTTCCAAGACACTTCACTGAAAAGAAGGCAGAAGAAACCCTTAAAACGTCAGGACAGAGCAGCATAAATTTCCATAGGGGATCAGTCTATTTGTTAATGAGAGGTTAATGTCACCATGCTACTGAAGCAACACAGTGAAATTCTTACAATAGTTTTAATTTTAAAATACAAGGCTATTTTGATAGAACATAACAGTAGCAAAGCAAATGATAAATAATAAAGAAAACAGAAGTGTCAGTCTATGCAGAAGTGGTGAAACACATTACCTTTGCAGTCTTAACATTCCACCTAATCTTGTCAGAATGGTGAAGCAGCTGAAATTGTATGTAAATGTTTCTGACAAAACAATCCTAGAGATCCTTGTGTATTTTTAATAAGAGAATATTTTTAAAAGTAAAACTCAGCAACTGCTGCACCTTTACTGAATTCCTATGATTCAGTGGAGGACAATTTAAGTCACATAATTTCAGAAATTCTACCATAACTGAAAGGTACAGAAACACCATTACAGTAAGTAGAATCAAAATGCTAGCTCTTCTGTCGTGGGGGTAACCAGAAAAAGAACATATAAAAAGCACAGGTATAAAGACAAACAACTTTATATTAGTATTTAATTTGAAAAGAATAATTTTTCTTGCCTAGATAAGTGCATCCTAGAAAAGACTTCTATAGGGAGCTCAAAGATATTCAAGAAGAGCAAGTAGTATGACTTTGGCCACAGCAAATTACGTTCTGTTACACAAACTATTCTGTCACACAAACTATTTAATCTTGCATCCAAATATATACCACTACTGCTGTCCAATCAAATACATCATTAGTGTTGTCTCCACATGCCATGGCAAAAATAATTGGCTTTTGTTACAACCATAGCCCTCAGATAATTTGTCGGTATCAATCCCACTTCCTTAGGAATCTGATGCCTGCACCCAAGGTGGACCCACTTCATTCAGGCAACACCTGCAGCTCTGTCTGTCCACTCACTCTGCAGCACCATTTCTGAGCTACCTTATGCAAAAGCCACGGAGAGAAATAGTTCTGTAAACTATGGCTCACACAACCTAAACAACCAGATACAATATGGTGGTTATCAATGCTAATTAACACAGGAAGACTTCTGATCTCTTGGGAAGACTTCTTTATCCTCCTGTGTGCTTGTGCTGCAGAGGCAGACTCCGGGGAAGAATAACTTCCAGCCTGTTAACATATCTGCTGGGCTTTCTTGCTTAAAACTGTTGCTATATAATAATTTTTCATGAGCAATAGACCTCTTCCTACCATTTTTTTTTCCTAGATCCTTTTAACAACCTACTGTCAAAAGGATTTTCATTAAGATACTAATGTTTTCAAGCAACATTTTGTGCTTCTTTTGCAATTCTATAAACACCTCACACGAATTTCTGAATTTCAGTAAACTGGGACAGGCACAGAAGTAAAATAACAGCCAACTTATGTCAAAAAAAAGTGTGGGAGAATTCAAAATGCCTCTTAGGAATTCCATTATCTGTAGAGTGATTAGTACTAAAGCAATCTAGAAACAAGCTAACATGGGCTAGTTTTCATTACTTACTGTCATCATGCTCCCTGAAGCAGTAAATCATTTCCACAGTCTAGACTAGCAGTCTCCAAAGTGGGGTGCATGCAGTATGAATACTAACCCAATCTCCTTCAATGACATGGTGACCCACTTAGTGAATGAGGGAAAGGTTGTGGATGTTGTTTACCTGGACTTTAGTAGAGACTTTGACACCATTTCCCACAGCATTCTCCTGGAGAACCTGGCTGCTCATGGCTTAGATGGGCATATGCTTTGCTGGGTAAAAACCTGGCCAGATGACCATGCCCAAAGCGTTGTGGTGAATGGAGTTAAATCCAGTTGGCAGACAGTCACAAGTGTGACTCAGTACTCAAACCAGGGCTCAGTACTCAGACCAAATCTCTTCAATATCTTTACCAAAGATCTGGACCAGTGGATCATGTGCACCCTCAGTAAGTTTGCAGATGACACCACATTGTGGTGGAGTGTTGATCTGCCTGAGGGTAGGAAGGGACATAGGCAGGCTGGATCAATGGGCCAAGACCATTTGTATGAAAATCAACAAGACTCAGTGCTGGGTCCTGCACCTAGGTCACAACAACCCCATGCAATGCTACAGGCTTTGGGAAGAGTGGCTGGAAAGCTGACAGGTGGACAAGGACCTGGGTGTGTTGGTCAATAACCGGCTGAATATGAGCCAGTAGTGTGGCCAGGTGGCCAAGTGGACCAAGAGCATCCTGCCTTGTAGCAGCAATATTGTGGCTAGCAGGACTAGGGAAGTGATTGTCCCCCTGTACTCTGCACTGGTGAGGCTGCACCTCAAGTCCTTTGTTCAGTTTTGGGTTCCTCACTACAAGAAAGACATTGAGGTACTGGAGCATGTCCAAAGAAGGAGAGCAAAGCTCCTGAAGGGAGAACAAATCCTGTGGGGAGCATTTGAAGGAACTGGGGCTGTTCATCCTGGAGAAGAGGGTGCTGAGGGGAGACCTTATTGCTCTCTACAACTACCGGGAAGGAGGTTGTATCCAGTTGGGTGTCAGTCTCTTCTCCCAACAAGTGATAGGATAAGAGGAAATGGCCTCAGGTTATGCTAGGGGAGGTTTAGATTGGGTAGTAGGAAAAATTTCTTCCTTGAATGAGATGTCAAAGCATTAGAACAGGATCCACAGGGAAGCAGTGGTGTCACCATCCCTGGAGGTGTTTTAAACACACACAGATATGGTATTAAGGACCCAGTTTAGCTGTGGACTTGGCAGTCTTAGGTTTGCAGATGTACTTCATGATCTTAAGGGTCTCTTCCAGCCTAAATGATTCCTGGGACAGAGGGAGAAAACATCCAAATATAAATTTATGGGGCATGTGTGTAGGCTCACTTGTCTGCTCAAGACCTTTTTATTGATGGGGTGCAAAATCAGAAACTTTGGAGACCTTGGTCTACATGGCTTTTGGGTTTTTAAAATACTCTGTGACCATAGCTCTTTGACAGCCATATCTGACCATAGCTCCATACTCTTTGAGTATTTAGCTCACACTACAGCGTTTCATTGTTAATCATGGTACTATGGTATGAATTTCACATCATTTTTAAACCTGATATATTGTGGTGTGAGAATATAAATGGTGGAGGCTGGGGACACATCTACCATAGCCTGCTAGTTCAAAACAGCCCTCTGCTTACGAGACTTTGGTTCATATCACAAAGTAGTCTTTGATGATATGAGCTGAGACACTTTCAGTTAACACTTATTTGGAACATGGACTTCAGGAGCAGATGTAATCTGCTCCAGCTGTTAACAGGTATGTAGTTCACAGAATCATACTAGAAATAGTTTGAAATAAAATATATCAAAGAACATACAATGTGGATGCTGGAACTCCAGCACCAAATGCTTTACTTTACCGATAGATGTGTTTTATTGGTTTGCATGACTTAGTGACACAGACAAGACTTGAGATAAACATTCAGTTCTTGGCACTAGGGATGCTGGGGCAAGAGATAGGATTTTTAGCTTCATCTCCACACACTTTGCTCTGATTTTGTTTAGTTAGAAGACATCCATTTGTGGAAGCCTTTAGGACACATTAAGCCCACATTCTAGTTGTGTGCACTGTCAGAGATCTCGAGATGAACCACTTACCCATCGTACCCAATAAAACACAGAATCCACTTAAAACTTTCCATTTTACATCTGTGCTCAGATTCAGCTCATCAGCATGAAATCTCATCTAGATGAATCTTGAGCATCTGATAAAAAAATGCTTCTGAGCAAACAAAATGCCTCTAGCACTATGGTACAACATTTCTGTTAATACTATTTTACACCATTCTCTTATGATATTTCCTTAAAGGAAATTATTGGTTGGCTTTCAGTTAAGAGCATTTCATATTTCCTATTCTATTTTAGACAGTGGACCTTACACATAAGGTAGCTAACAGGATTAGGGAGACATATAAATTTTAATCATCAGAGAAGTTTAATTAGGTGTAATCACACATTGAAGTACTAAGCATCAATCTATTAATACAGTTTACAAGCTTGCATATCACAGGGAGGCATGAGTAGTCTTTGGTGTCTTCCTACTGTGTTCTTCCAATCAAGCCATTAAAACACAACATAAAACAACATCGAGATAGAAAACATGCTATGAAAGCAAAATAAACTACACTATTTTAGGCTAATTATCTGCAGTCCACCAGCTAAAAATCTTTTTAAAAAAATACAATCTAACCAGTTTCTGATGGAGAGACAACTGCTGTGTTGTAACCAGATAAGCTTCAGCAGTTTTAAGTTAGTGTTTTCTGGTATTAGGACCTTTTTGTTTGTTTGCTTGTTTTACTTTTTTATCCCTTCTTCCCCCCCCCAGTCATTAGATTATCAACCAATAGAAGCCATATAGTTAAAGCCTTAGTGCCTGGTTTCAGGCAGTCTTACAATTTGCATAAATTAAGCATGAGAGTTAATTTAAAACATGCAGGAGAAGTAAGGAGGAATGTTGCTGGAATGCAACCAAGTGTGCCACTTGTGGAAGTTTCTGTCTCAGTCTTTTTATCTGTTTCTCATATGTAAGTTCTTCTATAAATCAGGTAATTTTTATAATCTGCCTCAATCTTTTTCAGCCCTACTGTGCCATTTTTGTGATCAGGGGATCAGCGTTCCATGCACTATTGTATATGGTGGGGCACCAGAGGCTCCATACATAGAAGAAAAGGTTTTGTGTTCAGGTCTTGGTTGCTCTCCTAATAATTCCTCAGAGTTCTTTATTTCCCCACACACCCCATCCCACCACCTTCAGTTACTCCTGAAGACTGGGCTAATAGTTATCACCTCAGCATATTTCTCAGACCTCATTCTTGGATCACAACAGTCAGAGAGCCTTGTTTTATATGAAAACTTATGATTTTTCACACCTCCAGTACACATAATTTAACATTTACTTACCTCCACTGAATTTCATCAGATGGTTTGTCTCCCAATCACTCAGTACATCAATATAATTGGTTGCAGTTTTACTTCATTTTTCTACAAATAAACTTCATAATTCAATGACACTAGCTGTAATCAGCTGTAGAACTAGGCTCTTTCTTTAAAAAAACTCAACTGAACTCCTGTTTCCCTTATCAATACAGTACCAGTATTCATCAATTTTGACAACCATAAAAAGAACTTTCAGAAATCTATTTACTACAGGAAAAGATCATACTACACATCTCCCTCAAACCCAGTCAAGCCCCTAACCAACTCAGACATTATCAGTTATAAGATAACATTAAATTTCCTTTGTTGATATCAAAGAAGAATCACCAGAATACATTCTTATAGCGTTAATATAACTAAGCAAAATGTAATGCAACAGGTCACATGGAAAATTATTAGGGCTTGTATATAAACTCAATTTACTTGCATACTTGCCAAAAGCTATTTGCTGCTTAATGAGGCTGACCTATGTTTTCTCCTCGCATTCAGGCTAAGTGAGATTCCATTTAAGAACTGACCTTTCCAGTGAGAAGGGAAGCCACTGAACACACTGCCCAGGAGACCGGCTCAGGTGAAAGGCACACGAACTGGTTTTTAGAACAGGTAAGAGAATGCGCCAAAACCTAATTAAGTTTCTGCTGATGACCAGTAGAAGGATATGCATGGGAAAAAAGAAAAAAGGAAAATAAAAGAAAGGCAGGAGGAACTCAGAGAAAACTGGTTACTGCCAAAACAGAGAACAGCTGAGATTTATTTTTTTT
>VZTU01002530.1:14179-27040 GCA_013400835.1 Zapornia atra | reverse complement strand
ATATAATAAATGTGGTGGTTGCATGGAGCTGCCTTGGTGTGGAGCACCAAGACCAAAGAGCCTTTCTGCAGCACTGGGAAAGGCATTACAGCCCTTTGGTCTCATCCAGCTTCCTGATGGGAACTCACTTGCTGGGGATGGTTGCAACTGCCAAAGATGGAGAAGGATCTCCCTCTCTCATTTCACCAGTTAATCTTACCTCAAATGGTTTCTTGGTTTTCTTTTTCTTGTGCTCCCCCCCCTCCCCCCACCTCTGTTTCCCTCCCCTTCTTGAGAGCAAAAATTCCCAGTGCCAGACAGAGCTTTGGGGAGCTGCACCCTCTTTCTGGAGGAAGAGTATCCACAGAATGTAGCAGCCTTCCTCCTACAAATATGGGAAAAGCCAAGCCAAGGCTTTCTTGGTCAGCTCCTGATTGATTAGAGCATCAATTCCAGCCCTAACTTTAAGCCAAATGGGAGCTACTGGGGTCTGAGGGTGTATTGCTCCATGCACTGAGCTGTGTCATCAAGGGGCACTGCAGCAAGGGGGGAAATGCTTTGGATTAGACTCTGAGCATGCTTCAGTGCCTATAAATGCTGCTAGATCCAAGGGGAATCTCCAGCTTGTCCTGGCATCTCATTTCCATCAGGAATTAGCTGGGAGGGCAGAGTTAAAAGCCCTGGAAGGTCCTTGACCTGTGTTTCCAGGTGTGGTTAACAGCTGGTAATGCAACAGCAAGTTATTTCCATTGGTTTCTTACAGACACTGTGTGTGTCTCTAGCCCATCTGAAGGGACATGGGCATTTCTGTGGCACACATGGAGAAGGAAAATACAGATATCATGGTAGAGCATCTCTGTGAACTGAAAGCACCAGCCATGGTTGGGTCTTGGAGGCCAGGAGGTGCCAGGCTTGGCCAGCACTGGATAACCAGTACCAAAGTCACAGCCAGCAGCATCAGGGTGAAAAACCCCCCTCCCTAAAGCTACAAGCTTTTTTTTCACCCCAAAGGATCTCAGCCAAGAAAGAAGAGGGGGGGAAAAACCCCAGAAAAGGAGGGCAGGGAGATCTTAACAAAGCAAGATGCTGCTAGAAAATGCCTGTGCTCTCTTCAGCAGGGAGGATGCACCTCCATCCTCCTCCTCCTCCTCCAACCTTGCTCTGCAGCACGTTCCTGTTTAGTTGGACTAGCTCGTACAGTTTATATATTTATATATTATTATATATATATATATTCATCCTGCCAAGCTTGCATTTTGGCTGTGATTTGTGGGTGAAGCTCCTGTAGATGGTCATCTTCTCCACTGTAAGTAGCAAGTAAACACTTACAGGAATTCCTTATGCAAGAGCCAGGCTCACTTCCCTTCTTGAGCAAAGAACAACTATTCTTCTGCTCAATGCTCAAGAAGGAAATATTTGGGGCTCCCAGAACTTGGGGGAGAAGAAGGTATACAGAACACACAAAGGATGTTGTTAGCAAAGCTGTTTGCTCAGCAAGCACCTGCTCAGGAGGTAACTAGATGAAAAACAGTGAGGTGGGGTGGGTGGAAGGGGAGGGGGGGTTGGAAAGCATTAAGAGAAGCTTTGAATGAAGTCATTATTTATTTCTCAAATAGTTGGATGTCACAGGCTCCTGCCAAGGGTCTGTTTGCAGATGGTTTTGATTTAAATGTGAGTCTCATATTACCCAGTGAATGCTCCTGCTGTATAAATAGAAAGCTGGCTTAAGCAACTGGGTACCAGCAAGATGAGAAGTGATTTTGGGGGTAGGCTCTGGCTAATAGGTGGGGAATTTATTGCCTTTCTGGCAGTAGATAAGGAATACATCTTTATCAAAGGCTGCTGACAGGTTGAGCTATTAGACATGGGCACTGAGAGTCCTTACCTCCTCTGAGAACTGATCACAGAATCACCAGGTTGGAAAAGATCTTTTAAATCCACAAACTCAACCTCCTGTGAAGGCAGCCTGGAGAAAAGTCACATTACAACCTCCATGCCTTGCCCAGGCCAGGTCAGTTTGGATGCTTATTTGAACTGTTCTGAATGGGATGGAGATTTGGTCAAATTTAGTTTAAAAATCTCAGTGTTTGGTGGTTTAGGTTATCAGTGGTGGAAGCTATAGATGCCCTGCTGAAGACCTGCAGTAAAGAATGACCATGGGCTTCCTTGAGGCCATCAGTGTTGTGAATCCATTGCTGAACTGTTCTTGGAGTTATCTGAGCCCTTTCAGTTTTATTTTACAGCATCCTCTGCTTTTTTTGGTGGTTAAATCCAGCCCTGACATCAGCTCTCCTCCTTTTTGTCTGGACTCCCAAGCTACTCCAAGCAGTTGGGTCTCACACCTCTGGTCATGGCTGAGAGTCCTCTGATCTAGTAGGAAGGTCCTTAACTCTCATCTTTGTTATGTTTCAGATTAACCTGTATTTGCTGTTGATTAAGAACAGAAAAACCCTAGAAAAAAACCTTAAACTCAAGGATTCTGAGCTTCTTGAACTTCCACAGTTCTTACAGAGACTCTCTGGCTCTGTGCTTGTGTCAGACCCAGCGTGGCAGCAGGGCCAGGGCAGGGATTGTGCCCCTGGACTGGGCACTGGTGAGGCTGCAGCTGGAGTGCTGGGTCCAGTTCTGGGCCCCTCACTGCAAGAAGGACATTGAGGGCCTGGAGCGAGTCCAGAGAAGGGCAACCAGGCTGGGGAAGGGGCTGGAGGGCAAATCCTCTGAGGAGCAGCTGAGGGAGCTGGGGGTGTTCAGCCTGGAGAAGAGGAGGCTGAGGGGAGACCTTCTCCCCACCTCCCCTGCCCTGCCAGGAGGGTGCAGAGAGGTGGGCGAGGGTCTCTGCAGCCAGGGGACAGGAGATGGGACAAGGGGCACTGGGCTCAAGCTGGGCCAGGGCAGGGTCAGCTCAGCTGGGAGGGCAAAGTTCTTCCCTGGCAGAGTTGTCAGGGCCTGGCCCAGGCTGCCCAGGGAGGGGGCTGAGTCCCCAGCCCTGGGTGTGTTTAACAGAGGGGAGATGAGGTGCTCAGGGATCTGGTTTAGCACAGGACAGGGATGGTTGAACCAGATTATTTTTGAAAAGGAAATCAAAGGCTTTGCACCTCCCCACCTCCCCAACCCAAAGTGTCCTTACACCTCATTTGCTTCCTCAGCAATTCTGGTGTCAACAGCCTCCACAAAATTACCAGCACCCTCTGAAAAATGAACTAGATGCCCCTCCCCACCCCAAAAAAGAAAAGCCTGTAGGAGCAGCTCACTTCCCCTTCCTCTGGGCACTGACATCTGGAGCCTTCAAGTTCCTCAAACCTCCAGAAAATTGCTTGCCTGCCTTGATGTGTCCCCTGACCTTTCATTTTTTGCTCTTTCCACCTTCTCAGCTTCTCTTTAAATACCCTTGAACACTCTGACCAGAAGAACCTTAGGGAACAAAGCATGAGCTGGCTCCTCCAGCGAGTCTATACATGTGTGGTCTGGGTGTGCTGCTAAATGGGGCTAAACTAGAGCAAAACCTCCTGTGTTCACCAAGCCAAAAATCACATCTCCTGGAGCCCAGCCCCTGTAGGTTGGTGTCCCTGGCTTGGATGGAGTCTAAGACCTCCTGTTTGCCTTGGCTTGGGTGGCAGAAGGAAGCACAGGGTGGGTATTGGCACCACCTGATCTCAGGTGAGAGAAGAGACTGAGAGGGGATCTGATCAATGGGGATCAATAGCTGAAGGGTGGGACACAGGGGGCCATGGGCAGCCTCTGCTCAGTGTCTGTGGGGACAGGACAAGGGGTGATGGGCTCAAGTTGGAGCACAGGGAGTTCCCCCCCAGTGTGGGGAAGAACTTCTTCCCAGTGAGGGTGAGGGAGCCCTGGGACAGGCTGCCCAGGGGGTGTGGAGTCTCCTTCTCTGGAGAGATTCCAGCCCCGTCTGGACACCGACCTGTGTGCCCTGTCCTAGGGACCCTGCTTTGGCAGGGGGTTGGACCCCATGGGCTCTGGAGGCCCCTTCCAACCCCTCCAGCTCTGTGAGTCTGTGACCAGCAGTGCCCTCTGGATGCAACCATCCAGCCAATTCCTTATCCAAATCAGGACAGTGCAGGGACTGGTGAGGGGGCAATGGGGGGCATGATGTGCAGGGCAGGCTGCTCAGGACCCTTTTATTCAGAGCCTTTACCAGCAGCCTTTCCCTCCCCTGCATCCCTGTCCACACTTTTCACCATGAGGATTCCAGCTCTGCCTGCAGCAGAGCTGGTTTGTGGGTGAATCCCATGGCCACTTCTCAGGATCATGGAATCACCAGGTTGGAAAAGCCCTTTAAGCTCATGGAGTCCAACCGTCCCTGTCCTGTGCTGAACCAGATCCCTGAGCACCTCATCTCCCCTCTGTTAAACACACCCAGGGCTGGGGACTCAGCCCCCTCCCTGGGCAGCCTGGGCCAGGCCCTGACAACTCTGCCAGGGAAGAACTTTGCCCTCCCAGCTGAGCTGACCCTGCCCTGGCCCAGCTTGAGCCCATTGCCCCTCATCCCACCTCCTGTTTCTTGGGCAAAGAGACCAGTTCTCATTACCATCCCTCTTTTTTTACAGATCCCATAAATACACAGTGTCTCCCCCAGCCCTCCTCCTTGCCAGGAGTGGAGCTCAGAGTGTGGAGAGCATCCCTTTATCCCAGCAGAGCGTGCAGGACATGGTGCAGATGATCAGACAGGAATTGCTGGATGTTTTTGTAAGTTTTCCTTTAAAAATCAAGGTCCCTTTTCCATCCTGGTTGTTGAAGAAAGACTGGTCCCAGCCTGGAGCTGTGCAAAGTGTCTTTGCTCTTAATTTCTACTGACAAATTACATCTGGTTTTAAGTTTTCTGGCTTGGACCAGGTGGTGTGGACAGAAATCTGGTGTTGGCTGGGTGGTCCCTTGGGAGGAGACCCTGGGAGTCGATGGCCCAGCTTGTGCTCATGGCCACAGACCAGCCACCCTGGTGACTTGTCCTCATGCAGGGTGTGCTCCCTGCCTCTTGCACATGGCTCAGAACCACAGCACGTGGAGCTGGGCTCAACCCAGAAGACCAGCTCAGGTCTTCTCAGCTCACACCCATTGTCTCAGCCTGCACAGCCAGGCTGGGCTTGTGATGGGCTTTGACATAGAATCATAGAATGGTCTGGGTTGGCAGGGACCCCAAGGATCACAGAGCTCCAACCCCCCTGCCACAGGCAGGGCCACCAACCTCCAGGCCTGGAGCTACACAAGGTTGCCCAGGGCCCCAGCCAACCTGGCCTTGAACACCCCCAGGGATGGGGCACCCACCCCCTCTCTGGGCAGCCTGTTCCAGCCCCTCACCACTCTCTCTGCAAAGAACTTCCCCCCAATCTCTCCTCTCACCCTTCCCTGCTCCAGCTTCACTCCATCCCCCTTGTCCTGCCATTATCTCCCCTCTGAACAACCTGATTCCCCTCTCCAAGCCCCACCAACATCCCAGCTCCCACCCTTGTTCTCTGAGCCACTTGCCTTCAGCATGAACCCCACAACCCTGCTCAGCTCCTGCACCCCTCAAGTAAGGGCAGAACCTCCAATTTCATCCCCTTCTCTCCTCCCCATAAACCCCAACTTCTTCTTTTGGTGTCTTACAGCCAGAAGTCACAGTGCAAACCCTTCCCAGCTACTTACAGCTCAGAAAGCCCTTCCTCATCTTGTTCAACGATGGTGACATCGGTCAGATGGAAAGCAAGGAAATGCTGAAGGTGGCAAAAGGAAGACCCTGGCAAGAGTTTGTGGCTTGCTGGTTGAACTTGTGAGTGTATAGAAACCTCCTCCCTTCTTTCTGTCAGCTCTTAGTGCTTCAGGGCAAGAGGAACAAACAAGGCTGCAGTTAGTGAAACCACTGTGTAGCTGGCAGGGTGATTGTTGGGTCTGGAGTCATCACCAGTTGAGAGGTCAGATCATTCAGCAGTGATTCAGGAGGAGTTCTGAGCAGCTGCAAAAATCCCTTGCCTAAATACAATTATTAAATGCTTAATTGATGGCAGAAAGTGGGTTTGGTGGAGTAAAACATCCTCAAAGATAGCACATAGTAGCTCAACCCTGGCTCTGGTGTTATTTGGGTAGAGAGAGAAGAACCAGTGTGTCCTCCTGGTGTGTCTTGTGGTGATGTGATTCTGTGAGGCTTCCATCAGCAATTAGAGGGGGAAAAACACCAGGACAATTGACTGGGGGAAAGAACCAGCAGCCTCATAAGGCAAACTGAATAAATAGTCAAGAAACAAAACAAATCCAGGAGCAAGAAATGGAAAGTTATAGGAGAGGGGATTAAATTTAATATGTTTTTAATCCTCTCCTAGGTAGGTTTTCAGTTTGCAGCCTCTGTTTGTTTTGCCCAAGCCCAGAGACACCTCAGTGACTTACTCATAACTTGGTTTTTGAAGCCTGGGAAGCACCTCACAGCGTGGGCTGAAGTTTAGGTGGTGGGGAAGGTAGGTGTCTTCAGAGAGAAGGCAACTTGTTTGCCAGGAATGCATAAGAAAATGAGAGTCCCTTGGAACTTCCCCCACCTACACATGGGCCTTTGCTCTGAGGAGGAGTGAGCTGGCCTGTGTCAGAGCAAAAGGGCTTTGCCATTGGCTGGGGAGGAGTGGTAGTGCCCTGGGAAGAGGTCTTCATTCCCCTGGTGAGAGCCAGATCAGACCTTCAGCATCACTCTCAGCCTGAACGTAGAGCTGAGCATCTGTACAGGACTCAGCATCTCACCTCTTGCTGTCCCTCCATCTCAACATCCTCTTTTGCCTCTCTCTGTGTCACTTGAGGGAGTTGCCAACCCAGCTCCTGGGGCTGTGGGGAAGCACCTGGGAGCTGGACCACCTGAGCACAGCCCTCTGCATCAGCTCCCCTCTCTCCACCCCCTTTCCACAGGGTGATGGCAGAAGCTGGGCTGGAGGGAGCTGGTAGCTCTCTCCCCAAGCAGGGGTTCCACACAGGGGGGGCTGCAGGACCCATCCCCTTCCTCTCTCACCTCTTCTCCAAAACTCACACTGAAGAACATTTCACACCCTCCTACAGAGTTTGCCCCAAGCTTCTCCTGCCCAAGGAGAATCCTTCACACATCCAATCTGCCATGCACTCCCTCTCCACTGGACCCTCATCATTTGCTTAAGGCACTGAGCTTCTAAATCATAGAATCCCAGCCTGGTCTGGGTTGGGAGGGACCCTAAGGATCACAGAGCTCCAACCCCCCTGCCACAGGCAGGGCCACCAACCTCCAGGCCTGGAGCTACACAAGGTTGCCCAGGGCCCCATCCAACCTGGCCTTGAACACCCCCAGGGATGGGGCACCCACCCCCTCTCTGGGCAGCCTGTTCCAGCCCCTCCCCACTCTCTCTGGAAAGAATAAATAACCTGATGAGCTCTAGGTAAAACCTATAGAAGACCCAAGGGCTTTTTGGTTCTGTCATGCTGCCAAACCACCAGTGGGCAAGTTGAATCTCCTCTTCCCAACAGGAAGAAGACACCGGTGGGACGCGGGGTCCTCAAGATATACTTTGCCACCACACCTCCTCTGCCTGCTCTCATCTGGGTGAACCTTCACTCTGGAGGTCAGGTATTCAAGTTCCCATCAGAGCAAGCAGTGACTGAAAGGAACATCTTGGCTTGGCTGGAGAAGCTAAAAGCAGGAGCAGAGATTCCCAGCAGTAAGTAGACAGCACGTTGGTCACAGTTCCGAAGCACACGCTGTTAGCTCTGGGTCTATTTAGGAGAAGATGCTGTGTGCAATAAATTGCCTGCCCTGGAATTTAATGATGGAAAAAAAAAAACCCCTTAACTATGCTGCTTTGAGCTGGAGAAGTACAAATAGTCCAGGCAGGAGAGAATACCCATGCTCACGAGTTTGCTTTGGGACTGTTTAATGTTCAGAGCCAAGCGTGAATACTTGGGAATCAACATCTTTTCCCTGAGATAATCCCCAAACCTGGCTCTGCTCTCTGGTTGCTGCCAACAGACCTTCTGAAACACTCCTAAAATGATAAATCTCCTGATTCCTGGTTGTCAGCAGAAGAAATAGCTGCTCTTTAGGTGCCATCCAGCTTTTTGGGGTGTATTAATTTTTTGGATGGGAGAGGAGAAGGAGGCGACTGGTGCTTTGCTGCTGGCTTTGGGCTGGAAAGGGTTATCTTTTCACTGGGTCCCTCCTGCCCTGTTCAGCCTGCTGAAGCTCTGGAGGAAGGCAGCCCAGATGTGCTTCTCTCACGTGTTAGGTGGAGACGTAGGTGCCACGGGGATTTTGGGAAGTGCCGGCTGCCCGCCGGGCTCCGGGAAGGCGATGAGGTTGGCTCTGCTCAACCCTTTTCAAAGCCAATCTTTCCCAAAGCTGCCATCAACCCTGCAAGGTGGGGGAGGGTGTAGGCTGAAGACACCCTTTCTGTCCCACTAATGGCTGGGAGAACCCTGTGAGCCAGCTGTCATAGAATCATAGAATGGGCTGGGTTGGAAGGGACCCCAAGGATCACAGAGCTCCAACCCCCCTGCCACAGGCAGGGCCACCAACCTCCAGGCCTGGAGCTACACAAGGTTGCCCAGGGCCCCATCCAACCTGGCCTTGAACACCCCCAGGGATGGGGCATCCACTACCCCCCCACACACCCCCACACCCCTCTTTCCATCACTGCTGCTACAGGCATCAACACCACCCTGTAGGTCTCTAGCTAATAAAGGACTTAGTTTTGAGGGGTGCCAGAGGGGTGAGCTGATGGCTGAGCAGCTCACCACATGGCCAGGAGCCACCACGACCTCCTCCTCCTCCAGCTTTTCAATTCCATGGATGTGCCCAGTCTTGAAAGCACCAATTAAAGAGCATCTTCACAAAATGGGGCCAGAAAACAGCAGGCTCCCCCCCCCAGCTCCTAAGGATGTGTGGTCATTATTAACACAGTGATCTGGGACCTGGATGAAACATCCACCCACCCGTGGATGGACAGGCACCCAGGGTCATTTTTGGATGGGGGAGGATGGGGAGGGTCCCCACAGCCTTGGCCAGCTCCTGCAGACACAAAGCACCCTTGGCTGGTTTGGTTTGGCTGGTGCTGTTAGTTTTAGAGGGAAGAACGTGGTCTTCAGGGAACTGGCTTCATCTTGGTTTCCCTAGGAAAGTGAAAGAGGCATGATTAATTCTCTGGTGATGCTAATACCTAATGTGCTAATGCAGGGCTGTCTTTGCTTCTCAGCCACCTTGTCCCAGGAAGAGTGGAAACCACCTCTCCCTGCTTATGACTTCCTCCAGATGATGGAGACAGCTATGCCTGAGCTCCCCCTCCACACCTCCCAACACCATGGGGACCTGCCAGAGCGATGCCCATCTGAAAACCCTGGAGGAGATGCTGCTGTCAGGGGGGATCCATCCCAGGACACCAAGGCAGAGAAAGTTGGGACCCCTGGGAGGGACCTGCGTGGCACAGCCCCCAGGCTGGCAGCAAGGGAGAAGCAGGGCAAGAGACACAGCGAGCTCTGAGAGCCAGGCATCTCCCTGCCCAGGGTGGTGAAAGATGTAGAACAGCTCCTGGGTGACAGAGCCCTGGGACAGGCTGCCCAGGGGGTGTGGAGTCTCCTTCTCTGGAGAGATTCCAGCCCTGTCTGGATGCCTCCCTCTGTGCCCTGTCCTAGGGACCCTGCTTTGGCAGGGGGCTGGACCCCATGAGCTCTGGAGGCCCCTTCCAACCCCTCCAGCTCTGTGAGTCTGTGATTCTGTAAAATCCCTTTTCCACCCCCCCATGAGCCTTGACACCCAAGAGAGGAGTGTTTTGGGCTGTCAATGAATAGCCAAGGGGTAAACCAGCCCCCCCAGGTCTCAGTGTGAATTCCCTGCCACTGTGCATTGGCTGTTGTGGGGTGACTGGGATTTCTACTGGCAGAAACACATCCATGCACCCCACACCTCATCCCCCCCCAGATTGCTGTCAGCATGGAGCAGTGAGGGCAGATCTGCAGAGAGGGCAGATCTGCAGAGAGGGTGATGCAAGGGAGCTCAGGATGAGATGGGGTGAGCTCAACGCTCGCCCACACAGCCAACTGCCCTGGAAAATCCACATCAGCACAAATCCTGCTCTCTAGTTTCTCTATGTCTCACAGAGGCTCTTCACAGGAAGGGGTGAGTGATTTCAAGACTGAAAAGCACATCTCTTTCCCCACAGGGTCGTGGTAGCAGCTCTGCTGGTGTGTGTCAGTGAGCCCTGCTCTCCTCAAAGTGACACCATCTTCACTGTAGCTGTGTGGGGCTGGGTGGGCAAACAGGAAACCACTCCATGAACTGGCACCACACTGGTGTTTACACCTGACTTGTGAGCCTGTGATGATCCAGAGCTGGGAGGGGTGGCTGACAGGCAGGACACTGCGCTGCCACCCAGAGAGACCTGGCCAGGCTGGAGAGCTGGGCAGGGAGACACCTCATGACATTCAACAAGAGCAAGGGGAGAGTCTGGCACCTGGGGAGGAATAACTGTCTGTATCAGGACAGGCTGGGGGGAGCTGCTGGAGAGGAGCTCTGTGGAGAAGGACCTGGGGGTGCTGGGGGGTGACAAGGGTGGCCATGAGCCAGCAGTGTGCCCTGGGGCCTGAGAGAGACAAGGGGATCCTGGGGGCATCAGGAGGAGTGTGGGCAGCAGGTCACAGGAGGGGATCCTCCCCCTCTGCTCTGCCCTGGTCAGGCCCCACCTGGAGTGTTGTGTCCAGTGCTGGGCTCCCTGGGATCAAACAGCCAGGGATCTCCTGGAGAGAGTCTAGAGGAGCTACAGAGATGCTGAAGGGCCTGGAGCATCTCCCCTGTGAGGACAGGCTGAGTGAGCTGGGGCTGTTCAGCCTGGAGAGAAGAGACTGAGAGGGGATCTGATCAATGGGGATCAATAGCTGAAGGGTGGGACACAGGGGGACATGGGCAGCCTCTGCTCAGTGTCTGTGGGGACAGGACAAGGGGTGATGGGCTCAAGTTGGAGCACAGGGAGTTCCCCCCCAATGTGGGGAAGAACTTCTTCCCAGTGAGGGTGAGGGAGCCCTGGGACAGGCTGCCCAGGGGGTGTGGAGTCTCCTTCTCTGGAGAGATTCCAGCCCCGTCTGGACACCGCCCTGTGTGCCCTGTCCTAGGGACCCTGCTTTGCCAGGGGGTTGGACCCCATGGGCTCTGGAGGCCCCTTCCAACCCCTGTGATTCTGTGATTATCCTTGGGGAGGTAACAGGAGTATCTGGTTCAAGTGGCTTTATTACCAAGGATCATCACTCTGGCCCTGCATAGCTGGGATAAAAATTTCCCAGCAAGTCCCAAGGGCTGGGCAGGTTGGAAGATGGTTTTGCTCAGCACTGGCATTTTCTTGGTTACAAGCCCAGGGGGTTATTTGCAGCCTCCATTTTTCTTTGCTGCTGGTGACAGCAGAAAGGTTGGTGCCTCCTGAGCTGGGGATGGTGCTGGGGGTGAGATTTTTGGAAATGAGGGTGAGGGGGATGAAGGGCAAGGCTGGGGACAGACCCTGCTGAGGTAGGATGGTGCTGCTTTCCACCCCTATCTAGATGGGGAGATGCAGGACCTGGGGAAGGGGCTTTCCAGCCTCTGCCCACCTCCTGGGGACAGCATTCCTTGCTGGAGGACCTGAGCCACGATCATCTTCCCACCCCCATCAATAAACATCATCCCCCTCCCACAGCCCTGCTGACCCCTCCTCCTCCTAGAATCACAGCTCATGGCTCTGAACTTCCTGGGAAGGGGAAGAATTGCTGGTAAGGAGCTGCTGAGCACATTGCAGAGCCTGTGTTTCTCATCCTGCCAGCAGCCCACGTGGTTGGGAGCATTTGGAAATGCCCAGAAATAGACCATTAGTCCTGGGTTCTCCTTGAAGCCCTTCAATGAAACAGACCATTTTTGGGCTTGAGGACAGGCTTAGAGCCAAAATATATGTATTTAAAGTGCAAAACCCCATAGCATCCAGCTCAGAGCCAGCTGTATGGCTGAGTATTCCCAAGGGAAGGAGTAGGTCAGGGTGTGGATGGGTCCTCCATGAGTTCCCATCATTCCTCCTCTGGGTGAGGTCATTACAGTGCCAGGCACTCTGAGCTCTACGTCAGTCCTTTCCCATCCTCTCCCTAATGACGTTGCTGCTGTGGTCCCAGTGTGGCTTTCCCACTCAGCACAAGGTGCTGGGGACTCAGCATTGATCAATTAAATAAACCCAACCTTGAGGAGAGTGAATCTGCATCCCTCTGGGGCACAGAGTGGTGACTTGGGCACAGCGTGGTGTCCAGGGCTGGGGGGGGATGGGTGGGTGTATCCCTATGGGAATGCTTCCCCATGGGAATGCTCCTGCCAAGCCCTGCAGCAGAAGGATCTCTTCCTTTCAGCAGGGTTTGTAGGAGACAAGGAGCGTGCCAGCATCCTGGATCTTCTTGGCCACAGGTGCCTTTCCAGCCGAGGTCCGTCCCTGGTGCAGCATCAGGGCAGGAGCTTGTCACTAGAGGTCAGTGCCACATCATAGAATCCCAGCCTGGTCTGGGTTGGGAGGGACCCCAAGGGTCACAGAGCTCCAACCCCCCTGCCACAGGCAGGGACACCAACCTCCAGGCCTGGAGCTACACAAGGTTGCCCAGGGCCCCAGCCAACCTGGCCTTGAACACCCCCAGGGATGGGGCACCCACCCCCTCTCTGGGCAGCCCCTTCCAGCCCCTCACCACTCTCTCTGCACAGAACTTCCCCCTAATCTCTCCTCTCACCCTTCCCTCCTCCAGCTTCACTCCATCCCCCTTGTCCTGCCAGTCTCTGCCCTTTAACAAGCTGATTCCCCTCCTGTGTCTCTGCTCCCTTCAGGGACTGGCAGGCTGCAATGAGGTCCCCCCACAGCCTTCTCTTCTCCAGGCTGACCCAGCCCAGCTCCCTCAGCCTCTCTT
>VZTU01002530.1:779-13813 GCA_013400835.1 Zapornia atra | reverse complement strand
ACCCCCCTTGTCACCAGCCTCCCCCGGGACACAGATCCTCTGCCCACCCCCCTTTGGCTACGGGCTGGTAACCAGTTTCTTACCCACTGGATGGTCCCACCCATCAAACCCACATCTCTCCATCTTGGTTATGGCTGCAGAAACTCAGCACTGCTTAATTGCTGCCCCCAAAGGGACGGGGACCCCCAGCAGCTCTCTGGGGGTGCTGCTGGCTGAGGGGCTCTTTGCTCCCAGGGGCACCGGCTGTAGCGAGTCTGAAGGGGCTGGGGAGTCCCAGCTCTTCAAGGGAAGAGCTCTTCATCCTCTTCAGCCCCTACTTCAAGGGGATCCATCATCCCAGACCTCCTGGCTGGGGTCAGGGGTACCAGGAGCCCTGAGCTGTGCCCAGCCAGGGGGGTCCCTGCATCTGGCACCGCAGTGATGTGGGACAAGGATCTGTTTGTCCATCTCCCACCACTGTTAGCATCAAACCAGGTCCACAGCCACGTTCACTGAGCCACTGACTGTGAGCATGGGTGCAGCTCAGGCTTCTGGACCACACCAGCATGCACAGGCCTGGCTTTGGGTTTATTCTTGGGGGGTTTTTTGAATACTAAAATGTCTTTTTCATTGTGTGGAATTTAGGGACATCCATCCAGGCTTAGAGGTGCCAGGATATGTCTGGACAGGGAGAAAACATGGGGGCAATTTGGAGAAGGAACCCTCCCTGCACTAGGTTGGTTTAATAGCAATGGCTCCAAGGAAGAATTATTCAGTGGGTGTTCAGGGCTTTGAGTGAGAAGTGAGTCTAGAGGAAGGAGAGGCAGCATCTCAGTGATGCTATCAGCTCTGCTTTCAACCATGTAGCACTAAAAGATGTGTGGCTAAGCCACAGATGAAGCTGGTGAGGCACACACTGAGCTCAAGGACTGCTGCATCTCATGACAGATGTGAGATTGTCTATTCACAGCTCCAGGCCAAGCTCTTCTTTGGGTGGTACTTCTAGTTCAGAGCTACACCAGAGGGAGACAGGCTCTCCCCACAGCTGCTCCAGAGGTAAAGATGCTTTGGGGTGGGGTGGGGGATTTAAAATGTCAGTGGTTGATCAGAAGATAAAAATGGTGATATGCCAAAAAAAAAAACCCCAAAAAAGCAGAAAAAAAATGGTTAGGTGCTGGTCCTGGGGAGCAAACCCCTTTCCAGTATGGCCCTAATCAATAGGAAGGTGTCCATGTGCTGTGGGCTGAGCTTTCACCACCCTTGATGAGTCCTGTAGAGCCCCCACGGTGAGACAGGAGGGAGGCAGGCTTGCAGTGCAGTGCTCACTGGCTGGATCTGATGGTGGGAAAGCCCCAGTGCCTGGACAGGGCTTGTCAGCCCATCTGCTGTCCTCAGGTGACCTAGGAACCAGTGAGGACCCACCTGCCTCCTGGCTGCTGGGTTGCTCTCCAAACCATGGGATCTCAGGAAGCACTCATGGGATTTCTCCCAGCTTTTCAGCCTGCTGAGTGAGGCAAGGATGGTGAAAGGTGAGTCCTTGAAGCAGAAAGTGAACTTCATCACCTGTTCTCAGCCCATCCTGGACCACTGATGGCCACAGTCCTTCCCAGTAAGCCTTCCTCCATGGCCAGGCTCTCCTCTGGCTCTGCCATGGGGATGCAGCTGTGGGATGGTGGAAGAGAAGGCTGTAGCAGGGAGGAGGCAGGAGAAGACATCGTCCCCAGGAGGGAGCTGCTGCCAAGCAGAAGCAGGGGCATGGGAAGGACACGTCTGCCTGTGTGCAGGCAGCTGCCATGCCAGCCATTCCCAGCAGGATGTGGACCTGGTGGGCTGGGCTGGCTTGTGTCTCTGGTGCTGTGTGGGGACTGGGGGGGCGGGTCTGGCAGGGCTGGGAGGCAGTGGGGACCAGTCACTCTGGCAGGCCAGCCTGGCAGGGATGCTTTCTTTGCAGGGCAGGCTCCTTTCCAGCCTGGCTTGGCCATGCTCCCTGCCAGGGGGCACCTTCCCTGGCCGTGGGGCCCTGCCAGCAGTGAGGGAGCTGGGGCTGGGGCTGTTTGCCTGGAGCTGCTGGGTGAGGCTGGTCTCCTGCCCAGACTTTCTCCAATCACCTGGGGAAGGCAGACAGACAGACAGACAGACCTTGGAGGTGACCGATGTTACCAGCATGATGCCAGCCATCCCAGGGCTGTGGTCCTCCTGCCCTTGGCATTGTCCAGGGGGATGGGAGAAGGGTCCCATGGCTCCACAGTGCCTGGGGTGGCCCAGCACTACCAGCAGGTCCCCCCCTGCCCACACCCAAACCGAGCCCACGTGATGCCCTTGCTGCCTGCCAATTTGGTGGTGAGGGGTGACCTGAGAGGACCCTGGAGACAGACAGACAGAGGGACGTTAGTCTGGGGGTGGGATGGGAAGCAGTTGGTGCTGTATTGGCATGGCTGGAGGTGGCAGAGGAGCTTGTGCCAGGGAAGGGAGGGTGCAGGGGCAGGATGGAGCTGGGGTGTGAGATAAGGGGTGCTGGCTGGGTGGGATGGGTTTCCTCATGGCTTAGGGTGGCTCTTCTTCCTGGTGTTTCCATGGCTGGAAATACAGCCCAGCTCCTGGTGCAGGCCCTGGGCAGGTACCTGCTGTGTCCAACCTCGTGCTGGCTGCAGGGTGGCAGTGATGGGGCCTCCAGCCCTTCTGTCCCATGCTTAGCATGGGTCTTGAGGGCACCTCCATCCTCCTGGAGCCAGGGATCAGGATGGAGCCAGGACTCACAGCCCACACCAGCTTCTCCCCAGTTACCTTCTCTAGTTCCCCTACCCAGCAGAGAGATGCTCCACCTCCAGCATCTCATTCTGGGACAACACCCACAGCTAAGGCACCCCGTTCCCAGGCCAGGTGACACATGTGTCCACCCAAGGACCTTGATGCTCATGCCACCAGCCGGTCAGGGTGACTCTCACAACCCAAAAACCAGGCTGGAAGATCCCAGTGGACCATCCCATGGCAACCCCTCCACCTTGGCTGTGCCCCCTTGGAGAAGCAGCAGCTCCCCAGGGCTCGGTGGCGCCGAGGCCACGTCGCTGGCTCCATTGTTCATTGTTCCCTCTTGGCTCAGCAGGGACAGGAGGTGATAAGGGGGCAGGGGGCACTGCTCCAGTTCCTGCTTGCTGGCAGGTTCCTTCCCCACTTGCCCCACCTCTCTCCTTAAGTAAACTCAGCCCTTCACCTCCCTTAAAGAGTTTGCTTTGCTCTACTGCCCTCCTCCAGCCCAGCCCCAGGAAAGCAGCGTGGCTCTATTAATAGCCCATGGGGTTGCCACATCCCTTCTGTGTGTTGAAAGAGAAGCTGCAACACCATGATTCAGCCCTCAGTGGTCACCCACAGGCTGGTTCCCCTCTCAAGCCGTGCTGGGAAAGCTCCCAGCTTTTGCTCCAGGCCTGGAGGGTGATGCTGGGTTTGCTGGTGGGGTGTGGAGGTGGGGAAGGGCCTTTGCTCCATGGGCTGGCTGGGGCTTTCTGGGCTTGTTTGCACCACAAACAGTGGTATCGCTGCTCATGGTGGTGTTCCTCTCCCTTGGGAGCTGCCCAAGCTCAGGGGCTGGGCTCATTCTGCACATAGACCTGCAGAAAGTCCCCCAGTGAGGGCAAAGCTGTGGACTGGGGGCTCCCTGTGCCCAGGGATTGAAAGCCATGGTGTCACTGGCTCAGCCCTGCTCCACACGCAGTCCTGCCCGGAGGAGAGCAGAGAGCAGAGCCCCTTGGTGCAGTGCATGGAGCATCTCATGGGATCATAGCACGTGTGAGGTGGGAAGGGACCTTCAGAGCCCATCCAGTCCCACCCCTGCAGTGAGCAGGGACATCTTCACTAGAGCAGGTCGCTCAGAGCCCCATCCAGCCTGAGCTTGGATGTCTCCAGGGATGGGGCCTCCCCCACCTCTCTGGGCACCCTGTGCCAGTGTCTCACCACCCTCAGAGGGAGGAACTTCTTCCTAACACCCAACCTAAACCTCTCTTTTCTAGTTTAACCCATCCCCCCTCACCCTATCACTCCATGCCCTCAGGAACAGTTCTTCCCCAGCTTCCTACAGGCACCTTTCAGGGACTGGAAGGGGCTCTAAGGTCCCCCTGGAGCCTTCTCCAGGCTGAACCAGCCCAGCTCTCCCAGCCTGTCTCCACAGCAGAGCTGCTCCAGCCCTGGGATCCTTTTTGTTCCTCCTCTGGACCTGCTCCAACAGGCCCATGTCCTTCTTGTGCTGAGGGCTCCAGAGCTGGACCCAGCACTGCAGGTGAGGTCTCCCCAGAGCAGAGCAGAGCAGAGGGGCAGAATCCCCTCTCTCCATCTTCTAATAGAGAGGACAGACTGAGCCCTCACCAGAGCCTCCTCACCAGGGGGCACTCAAAAGTGCTTTTGAAGCCTTAATTCTGTGCTGGTTGAATCCAGGACCCCACGTTGGGGCTCGCTGTGACGTTCCTGTGTCCCTGGGTCCCCCCTAGCTCTGGGTCAGAGCTGCTCTGTGCTCCCACTGATCCCTGTCACTGAAGGATCAGCAAACCCCAGAATCCAGGAAGGAAAAGCCACCAGAAACCCAACCTGTTGGTTCATCCCCACCCCGTGTTTTGCAGCGGGGGTTGAGTCAGGAGCTGGGGACACTGGTGGCTGCCAGCTCAGCCACAGTGCCACAGCTTCAAGCAGTCAGACGCTGGTGCCATGAGGCTCAGAGGTCCCCACACCCATCCTGGGGCTGGGCCACCTCCAGTGTGCCCCTGAGGGCACCAGGATGACCACCCTGGGTGGGACCAAAGCAGTGTCTGACAACAGCAGTGTAGGGCAGGATGGGGTTGCCATCCAGCTTTGTCCCCATCCATCCAGAGGGACACCCGGTCCTTTCTCCCAGTTTGTGACTGGTGGGCATGGATGCCCTGTGAGGACTGTTCCCAGCACATGGACTGGGCAAATGGGGATGTCCCTGGGATCACAGCAGGTCAGGATGAAGCCAGGTCAGGAGGTGGAAAGTGAAATGGGAAGGCGGGAGCATGACTCAGGCTGCGTCACCCCTGGGCAGCGCTGCACTGGCCAGAGGAAATCCCTCCTTGATTCATGGCTTGGGGAGTCCTGCAGCTTGTCTGGGACTGCAGGGACCCAGCGATGCCAGCCCACAGCAGGGAGGGCTCTGGGTGACAAGGCACAGCCAGACACCAGCATCTCTGCCCCGGGGTCACCCTCAGCCTGGCCACGGAGGGTGCAGCAGGGCAGCGAGGGGCTGGGAGGGTCACTGAAGGGATGTGGGGGCTGAGGGAGAGAGAAAGCTGGGAGTTCTCACCAGGAAAGACTTCCCTCCTCTCCCTCCATCGCAGCCAGGAGCACAGCACAGGCCAGTTTAAGGGCTCAGTTCCAGCTGGGATGAGATCTCGGATATTTTCCTTCCCAGGGAGCAGGAAGGGCTTCACAGCAGAGCCCAGCCATCCCCAGCTCCTGGTGGCAAAGCTTCAACTATTCTCCTGGCAAGCCATGTCCCACGCTCCTGGGGGAGCAGGGCCAGCTGGCTGCAGTCCCCAACCTTTCCCCCATGCTGGTAGACCTGGCAATACTGGGGGAAAGGGGGCCTGAGAGGACACCCCACCGCATCCCTTGTCCCCACGGGGTAGGTTTCCCACCCATGGGTACATCCCTAACCAGCCCCTGAGCTGAGGGGGTCCCTCCCCAAAGGGGGTAGGTGAATCCAGGGGGGCTGGGGGACTGCTGGCCATCACCAGCTGAGGTTGCTCTGACTTGCCCTATCCTCAAACTCATTCCCTAAAGCCCAGCTAGTGCTTACTGATGGAGACAAGCTACCAAGAGACCTTCAGCTTGAGCCAGGAGGCCCAGCCTTACATTCCTCCCCCCAAACAGCTCCCAGAGTAGATCTCTGGTTTTAAGGATATGAGTGAAAGCCATTTAATCACAACCCTCCCACTGCCTGTTTCCATTGGAGCTCCTTGGCTTTCCATGATTCTTCTCTGGAGTGACATCCCTCTGAGATCCCCAGGCTGGTTGTAAACTGAGGCACTGACAGGGAGGACTACTTAGCCCTGCTTTCCTCTTGGATCTTCCCTGATCCATTCACAGTGCCATGAGGGAAAAGCTCCTCTGTGCATCCACTCTGCCGTGGTGTGCCAGGGATTTCCAGGGAAGATCGATGCTCCAGCAGTGCTGGGAAACATCCTGCAGTTTCCCAGGAAAACAGGGCTGGGCTTTTAGCCTGGGAGGGGTTTTCTTATGCTTTGCCAGTTGCCCCAGCTCTTTGCCCAAGCCTTTTCATCTGCTGCTTGGTATTGAGGGTAGGAGGGGGGTAGGGGTCTGACTTAACAGATAGACCCCCCACCATGGCCTCCTATGAGGACAGGGACACCACAGGGCCTCTCTGAAAGGATAAGGACCCTCTACAAGACTGAAGGCACCCTACAAGTGGCTGAGACCCTCTGCAAAGAGGAGGACCCCCACAATGACCCCCTAAAATCACAGAATGACAAGGTTGGAAAAGCCCTTTAAGCTCATGGAGTCCAACTGTTCCTGTCCTGTGCTAAACCAGATCCCTGAGCACCTCATCTACCCTGACTGAGCCCCCCCCCCTCCAAGAGCACAGGGACCCCTATGCCAGGACAAGTACCCACAATGATGTTCCTAAAGGGATGAGGACTCTACAGAGGCCCCTTGCAAGGACAGAGACCTCCTAGGAGGGCAGGGGCTGCTCTGCATGGATGGGGAAGTGTCCCCTTCTGATGTCTGAAGCTCCAGCAGCTATATGGCCCCACGGGACTGTGCTTCCACTCCCAGAAAAGCACCAGCAAGTCCAAGCAGGAGGAAAGGGCAATTAATTAAACAGGATTTTTCAAATGCAGTGGGCACTGCTGTGCAAAGGCCAGGCTCAGAGCAAACACACCCACAAGAAAGGAATCCTGCCTGGCTTAGTGTGTCCTTCTAAAAACACAGAATGACTTCAGAAAAATGTGAGGAAAACATGAGCTGATCCTCCTGGAGAGGGAAAAAATAGAGCAAAGCAGCAATGTGATGGTGTTTGCTGACCAGCCCTGCTCCTCTGACCTGGCAGGGGATGGGGACGATGCTCCCAAAGCCTTTGGGTGAGCTGGACTGAGTTGTGGGGCCCTGTGTCCAGAGCTGGGGCCCCCAACACAAGAAAGATGTGGGGCTGTTGGAGAGGGTTTACAGGCCATGAAGATGATTAGAGGGCTGGAGCAGCTCCCCTATGGAGAGAGGCTGAGGGAGCTGGGCTGGGTCAGCCCAGGGAAGAGAAGGCTGTGGGGGGACCTCACTGCAGCCTGCCAGTCCCTGAAGGGAGCAGAGACACAGGAGGGGAATCAGCTTGTTAAAGGGCAGAGACTGGCAGGACAAGGGGGATGGAGTGAAGCTGGAGGAGGGAAGGGTTAGAGGAGAGATTAGGGGGAAGTTCTTTGCAGAGAGAGTGGTGAGGGGCTGGAAGAGGCTGCCCAGAGAGGGGGTGGGTGCCCCGTCCCTGGAAGTGTTCAAGGCCAGGTTGGCTGGGGCCCTGGGCAACCTTGTGTAGCTCCAGGCCTGGAGGTTGGTGGCCCTGCCTGTGGCAGGGGGGCTGGAGCTCTGGGACCCTTGGGGTCCCTCCCAGCCCAGCCCAGTCTATCATTCTCTGATTCAGTGGAGCACTGTTACTCTCTGGGGTTTTGGTAGGGATGAGCCCCTCCTTGTAGCAATGTTCTCCTGACCCATTCCCCTGTAGGAACACCCTGAGAGAGCAGCACGTGTAGCTGACTGAAATCACTCTGTACTGAAGTTATTCAGAGTGAAATGAATTGTTCAGCTGTATTTGGGAGTAAATGGAATCACAGTTCAGTGTCAGGAAGCTGATGGAGGAGAAAAGTTCTCATTGAACATCCTACTGATGTTCAAGGCCAGGTTGGCTGGGGCCCTGGGCAACCTTGTGTAGCTCCAGGCCTGGAGGTTGGTGGCCCTGCCTGTGGCAGGGGGGTTGGAGCTCTGTGACCCTTGGGGTCCCTCCCAACCTGTGCCAGTCTATGATTCTATGCTATCAGCAGCAGATACCCCTGGGAGCATCTCTGTGATGCCTTGGAAAAGCTGATCTGCCTTTAAAAAGCTGCCAGATGTTGAATATAGACTCGAATAGGCCCCAACCTCTTCGCAGTAGCGAGGCACTGCACCACAGCCCTTCACCTCCCTCTCAGGGAGAGATTATTGACCATAAACTTTGCAAATCTTTCTGATTTATTCTAATAGCTCCAGCCCATCGTTCATGATAAATAATTAAGGCAATCAAGAGCCTCTTGCGTAACTACTCAAGAAGCCTTTGGCCCAGCTCCGTGGAGCGGCCATGACTGGTCCTGGTGGGATGCATCAGAGGAAGAACACAGTGTCTGGGGAGGAAGAGCTGGCTCCAGTGCTTTGGCTTGGTGCAAGGAGCTCTGTGGAGGAGGAAAGTGCTGAGCTAGCTGCCCTGGGAAGGATGCTCAGGGTGCGTGGCAGAGGGAAGGACTTCTCCAAGGAGGGTTGTTTCCCTACAGCTGGATTTCCTGCTATTTGGTTGTTGACCCCTGACTTGTCAAGGAGGGGGTCTGTGTTTTGCTGTCCTGGCATGTCCCCAAACACCCCAGCAGCAGGAAGCCTCCAGCTCCCAGAGCATCTTGCAGGGAGTGCTTGGGTCTCGGGGCTGATTTAGCTGCCAAAGCTTGGGGAGGCAGAAGGTCATGAACAGGGCGGGGGGCTGATGGTGAAGTACTGCCTGCAGAGAAACCAGCTGCCCATGGCACCTTCTGATGGCCAAACGCACCAGGATGGAGCCTGGAAGCCTTTCCCTGTCCCCTATCCCCTTCCCCATTTCTCTTGCTCCCTTTCCCCATCTCCATCCCCATTTGCAGGAGGTTTGTGGAGAGGCTTCATGCCCTTTCTTACCCACCTCATGGGCATGATCCTGCAGCAGAAATGGTGGGCTCGCTGCCAACAGCCCCAGGGGATGCCAGGCACAATGCCCCAGAGAGCTGGAGGAAGCAGGACTACCTTCACAGGATGGGAGAGGTTGCCAAAACCAACACCTCATCACTCCCAAACCCCTGAGCAGTTTCCTCCAGCACCCCCATGGACAGTCCAGGGCTGCCACCACCTTTCCCCCATGCACCAGTTCGCTGGGGCTAAGTGCTGAGGATTCATCCTCATGTAGCTACAGGTCAATCTGTCCTCCACAGGGTCCTCAGGGTGCCAACCTACCCCCAGTGGGATGCACAAGGGTCTTGAGCAGAGGAAACAGCAGCTGCTCATGCCAAATGAATGTATATGTGCACTCAGCATGACAAACTCCATCCTTCTTCATTAGCTGCCTGGCCAAAAACTCTAGTAGCACGAATGTCTGGGAATAAACACAGGCAAACAGAGCAGCCTTGGAATGGTTCCTTGTAAACACAGTTATTTCTCTTTTTAAGTTTGTTCAAGGCACTGTCTGCTCTGACATCTCACATCTGCCCTGGCCAACACCGTCCCCCCTCTGTGCCCCCCACCTATAGAGAGATAAAACCTTGCCCTGGTGCACCCTGGCAGTGGAATTGGGGATACTGGGCTCCCAGTAAATGGCATCCTTAAGGGGTTTTATCCCCCCCTGGTACTGCCAGCCATTGCTATGCTGCTTATTCAGCATCTTCTAGGTGGTTCCATGGGCTGAAATTATAGCGCAGGTGATAGCAAAGGAAGGAGGTCAGCAACGACATCCTGGCACAGGTTTGGGGAGGGTGATGGGCTCAACAAGCTCTAGGAGGGGGTTATCCCAGTGCCACTTCAGTGTTTCCAGGAGGAGGGCAAGGATTTGAGCAGAGCCTTCCTCCTGTGCATCCTTGCAGCTGATCCTGCCCCCTCCCCAGCACCCCAGCTAAGCAGAGGGGAATAACTCAATGGCCAGGAAGGGCTGGCTGGGAAGGGGGATGTTTGCATCCAGTGGGTGTTTTTTAGAGTGGCCAGTGGGATGGAGAGAGCTGTGTGGCTGCTCAGCAGGAGGAACAGCCCTGTGGGAACCTGGCTCAGCAGGAGCTCGGCCAGGCTCCTTTCAGCATGGCACGGTGCCGGCAGCGTGGGGCTGGCTATGGGAAGGGAGAGCTCAGCCAGAGCAGGGGCTGTTTGTCACAGTGAAAGCTGCCAAGGCTAACAGGCTGGGAGCACTGCTGGGAGTCACCAGAGGAAGCCAGGAGATCAGAGCTGGCAGAGCCCTGGGGTATTGGTCATCCCCAGCCCTGGGGCATTGGCCATCCCCAGCCCTGGGGCACTGGCCATCCCCAGCCCTGGGGCACTGGCCATCCCCAGCCCTGGCACCCAGCCTATTTCCCTGGTATTATTTCTCCTTTTTATTCCCTTTATTATTTCTCTGGAGTTTTCCCCAATCAATACAATGTGATGGGGGGAATGGCCATGGGAGGGATGTGGCTCCCACACTGGGAAGAGATGCTCCCAGAGCACGAAGGGGAAACTGAAGCAGAGAAGCACAGCGTGCCAGACTTACTTACAGAGCTGGAAGGATGGTGCTTCAACGATAACAGAACCTCACTGAGAAGAGAAACCACCTTTTTTTCAGGTGGTTTTGGCTGGGTTTGGGGCTTTTTTAAGAGGGTTTTTACTCCAGCCACAAACTGGCACCTTCTGAAGCTGGGGCAGCTCAGCAAGAACCGCAGCGAAACCAGAGGAGGAGGTGGCTGCCTTCAGCCACGGTGCTGGGACCCAAAATCCTCACACAGATTTATGGTCTGACTGTGACCTTTGCCATCATCATCTTCTTTGCATGAGCTCAGCTCACAGGGCTGCGAGCAGGGGTCCCATGTTTACCTAATCAACAGGGTTTGCTGCGGCGTGTGGTGAGCAAGGGCAGGGTGAGGAGCCATCCATCACCCTTCAGAGATGCCTAATAACTTTTATGGCCTCCTTAAAAGCCAGATGCTTGACACAAGGTCTGACACTGTTTAGTCTCTGGTCCTTTTGAAGATGGGTTTTTAAAGTTCTCTTTGGGATCCTGGCAGGCTGGTGGTGTTTCCCTGTGGGTCCGATGGGTGAGGATGTTTCCACATTTTGGGGAAATTCTGGTTAAAAAAAAGAACCTGGGCATGAGAAAACCCTGCCAGGAGGCTCCTCAAACACGTGCCCACCTCAAGCTTTCAAGTCAGAACCTGATCTACCCCTTTCAAACCCGTTGCTGAAAGGGTTTGATGCTCTCCCCCTTCATGAGCATGGGGGGAGCATCGCGGTCCAGCCCCTCGCTGCTGGCTTCTATGGCTCAGGGAAAGGCAAGGTGTGTCCCTCCACCATTCATCAGATGTCTAAAGAGCCCCAGGCAAGAACATAGAGCATCATCTGGATGCTCTTAAGGGAGCAGGACTTTCTCTGGGGGCGAGTGCCAGGCCTGCCGTGCAGCAAACAAGCCAGCCCAGCAGTGGCCTGGGATGTCTTGCTCCCTGGCCTAAGCCAGCTGTATTTTTAGCTCCACATCCCAGTTGGGTTCGTAAAACTTTCCCTCCTTGTGTTTTCAATCAGTTGTAGATCATCTCCCCAGCTCATGGGTGGATTTTTCCCAGGCCAGTTGGTTTTCCTGCAGCAGCACGTTCCCAAAACGGAGGAGGACTCTTTAGGGGGGGGTCCTCTACCTCCATCCCTTCCCCTGCCCATGCCTTTTGGCTGGGGGATGGCTTGGGGGCCAATGGGGATGAATCACTGCCCTTGCCATCCCAAGGCCCAGCACCATCCCTGACATCCTCCAGTTCAGCACCCTGGGACACCCTGGAAGGAATGAGGCCCCCCAGGAGCTGCTGACAGCAGGAGGCTACACCTCCATCCCACATTCCTCCCTTATGCACTGGATCCTGAAGCCACAGCTGGGTACCAGGGAGGGACAGAGACCCAGGAGTATGCTGGGAACCAGCAAGTCCCCCAACCATCCAAAATACCAGCAGCTTTGGTGAAGACTCCAATGAGACTTTCACCTCCCTCCAGCACTGAGCCAAAAAGCTGGGATGGTTTATTTATTTATTTTTAAATAGTATTTCTACACTGCAAAAAATAACCCTGAAACAGTGACAATCCCACTACATCCCTGCTGCTTCCCAGGTCTGTAACCCCACTGTGATAACCACAGGGGACAAGCCACTAATTACCTACTCTGGAGCTTGGTGTTGGGTGGCAGGCTCTGATTTGGAGCCTGGGATGCCTGGGATATCCCAGCAGCTGTCCTGGAAAGGGCTGACAGCCCTTTTAACCAGGCTGAAAGGTAAAATACAGCCCAATGCAAACCACAGGCTCTTCCCTCTGGGGATGCTGCAGGAGTTCAGTCTCCAGTGACCCAAAAAGGGACCTATTGCATCCAGGAAAATGGGAGATGTGGGGTGACCTGAGGGACCTTGAGGAGCTGGGGAGGTGTCATGTTCATATATGGGGATGGAGAGATCCAAAACCAGCTGCAAAAGCAGAAAGCAGCTACAGTAAAGCCAAATCTTTCCCTTCCCCACTCTCAAGCCATGGGGAATTGCCCTCAGCTCCATCATCTGACGCCAAGGTAAGCCCCACACCCCTGTGAGGCTGGTTTGGGAGCCCAGCTCTGCCATCTCGGTGTTGGGTCGAGTCCTGTTCAATATCTTCACTGACGACCTTGCTGAGGGAACAGCACCCACCCTCAGCAAGTGCCTGAGGATCCAGAGCTGGGAGGGGTGGCTGACAGGCAGGACACTGTGCTGCCATCCAGAGAGACCTGGCCAGGCTGGAGAGCTGGGCAGGGAGACACCTCATGACATTCAACAAGAGCAAGGGGAGAGTCTGGCACCTGGGGAGGAATAACTGTCTGTATCAGGACAGGCTGGGGGGAGCTGCTGGAGAGGAGCTCTGTGGAGAAGGACCTGGGGGTGCTGGGGGGTGACAGGGTGGCCATGAGCCAGCAGTGTGCCCTGGGGGCTGAGAGAGACAAGGGGATCCTGGGGGGCATCAGGAGGAGTGTGGGCAGCAGGTCACAGGAGGGGATCCTCCCCCTCTACTCTGCCCTGGTCAGGCCCCAGCTGGAGTGTTGTGTCCAG